>CAVNYN010237582.1:0-27379 GCA_963692815.1 Nyctanthes arbor-tristis | reverse complement strand
GTTGTGACCTCTTAAGAACTTCCTCAAAAAAGAGATCTTAGTGTTTCATCAGACAGATGTGTAAAGAAACTTAAAGTTTTCCATCCTCCCTCAATACTGGCATCACTTTATGAGCATGTTAAAGATGTATCTATAGCAATTCTTGACAACAATGAAACTGCTCGAGATCACGCAAAATTTTTATTTATCACCATTTTTTTTTTCTATTTTGCATCTTTCCTGATCTCCTACCTTTTGACCTCAGGTCCTACGTCAAAGGAAACTCAAAGGCATCTCGTGCACAATGGTTCTGATCTAATAGTTTCAAAAGTTAGCATCAATATTGATGATGAATATTTGACTATGTCTACTCGATTGTGAAATCAAGGTATCTATTATCTTTTTAACGACCTAAAATGAAGCCCTATTTTTTTTAAAGCTTCATTCTTATCATTTTTTTTATATAGACTTTCCTCTAGTTCTTGAAGAATTTTCACCTTTACCCAATCATACTAATAAGGTGATTGATGCTCTTGAAAGTATTGAAGAATTTATTAGCTACAGAGGCTTTCCTAGCAAATACCCTAGCAGCATTGTGAAGATGGGTTGTGGCATCCAATCAAAATGATTTAGTTAAGCAATTCTTGATCTAACACCCATGAAACTATTGAAGAAGCCTCAGACAACATGCCTTCGAAGATTTTGAATGTTGTCTCTCCTTCAACTATGGATGCACACACTACTGAACGATTTGACAAAAAAAATGCAATACACGTCGGTTCCTATAAAAAACAACGTATAAAAGATGCGGTGGCAATTTTTTAATGTAATGAACCATTTACACGTTGGTTCTGAGGAGGAACAGACGTGGATACTATATGAACTTTGGGCGTTACGCAGCTATCTTCAGATAATGTTCAAGAAAGCACTCAAACATGGTTTTACCAACCTCAAAACTTGGTAAGATGATAATAACCTGACAATTCAAACTTTGATCACTGATTCCTTCAATAGTTACCCAATACCTTTCATGAATTAGATAGATGCATTCTTGAAAAATGCTGACAATTACCTTCTCCATAGGGGCGAGACCATGGAATATCCTACTGTAGAAGATAAGGACAAGAAACTGAAGATTTTAGACGTGCAATTAGAAGCAGAGCATATGACGTGCTCTTTTTTAGAATAGAAGATTAGTTAGTTGACTTCTGAGCTTGACAAGCCTCGTGATGAACTGCAAATTCCTACTGAGAAGATAACTGAACTTGGAGCTACAAGACTTTCATTGGAGCAGATTCAAGTCATAGATGTTGCTACAGCACATACCGTCAATCAAGAAAGTAATAGACTTGAAGATAGCTTTATGCACTTGATTGACAATCAGTGCTTGATTTATTATTTTCCCCTCTTTTTTTTTCGATGTAAGAATTTTATTTCAACATTCAATAATATAATTTTTTTTCATATCATGAATTATGTATGTTTCTCTTTTTTTTTTTTTTTATCGCCAGCAAAAGAAAGTTAGTGAAAACAAAGTTTTTATTTTTTACTTAACAACTAAACTTGAATTAATTTTCTTATCCAAACTTCCTACGTACCTTGAAAGGGATCAAGTCAAACGTAGTTCAATACAAGACTTTTTCTTTTTAGTCTCATATGAGTATATTATTTTTTTTTGAACTTGAATTTTTTTGAGCCGTTCACAGTTTATCCTCTTGAGAGCCAAGAGCAGTACAAGATTTTTGAAGAATAGAGAAAGGACTCTACGCATAAAAGCATTTCAAGAATTTTCCATTGATAGGGCTGATTCACAATCCATCCTTGTCCACAATCTTGTATGCTCTATTGGTGAATGCTTGAGTAACCACATAGGGACCATCCCCTTTTTTTTGGAATTTGCCCTCAGCTTTTCTTGTGACAATGATTGGTCTTCTTACGCAGAGAACTAGATCTCCAACTTGAAATGACCTTGTCACACTTTCTTGTTGAGAAACTTAGCCATTCTAGCTTGGTAGCACTCCAATTACATTTAAGCCCCAAGCCTCTTTTCATCCAACGCTTCCAACTCTTATAGAGGAAGATGAGCATTTTCATCTATTGTCAGCCCTTCTTGGATGGTGAGTCTCAGTGACGAGATTTGACACTTTAAACAAAGTACAACTTTAATTCCATATACAAGAGCATACGATGTGGCTTCTGTTGGAGTTCGATAAGTTGTACGGTAAAACCACAAAGCTTCTCTGATTCTTTGTGCTAGTCCATTTTGGATTTTGATACAACACTTTTTAGCAGGTTGCACAAGGTTTTGTTGAAAGCTTCTGCTAATCCATTAGCTGCTGCATTTTACATGGACGATTTGTATTGTCTAAACCATAACTTACCACAAAAATTATTTTTATGGCTATTGCAGAATGGCTGTCCATTATCAGTGACGATATGTTAAAGAGTACCATACCAGTAAATGATTTAAGTGCAGATCTGGTCCACCACATTTTCGTTCTTCACTTCTTTCAGTGGCACAGCTTCAACCCATTTGGAGAAATAGTCAGTTGCAGCATGAGTATAGGAGTGTCAAGCTAACGATTTAGGAGTCATAGTTCAAACTACATCAAGACTCCATGCATCGAGTGGCCAAAAAGCTATTGTCGAATGTAGTGGCTCGGGAGGCTAATGAATGAAGTTTGCATGGACTTGACAAGCTTCATGTTTCTTTACATATTCCATGGAATCTTGGACAATAGTCGGCCAATACAACCCCATTCTTTTTATTAGAAAATGGAACTTTAAACCAGATTGATGTACAACGCATATGCCGGAATGAACTTCTTCTAAGGCATGCATTGCTTCTTCATTACTTAGGTGTATCGAAGGAAAACTCCATTAAATGATCACCGATAGAGCATTTGCAAAAGATGAAATGAAGTGCACGGCTTCTTATTTCGGTTTTGCAACAAGGATTATCTAGCAGCTTTTGATATTGAAAATAATCAATGATTGGCTGTCTCCAGTCTTCTTTGTCCTCATTGACAGCCTCAACAATGTTGTTTTCCTCCATTTGTTCAAGCTTCCATGTGGAATTATACATCTTTGAGCTACTGATATTGGATGGGCAAAGTCTTCGTCTAATTTAGCTAAAATGATAGCCAAATTTGCCAAAGCATCAGAAACCCTATTTTCATTTCTCAGGATGAATTTGATTTTTATTGAATCAAATCTTTCCAGAAGGGCTAATGCATATTCATTGTACGGCTTCAGGTCTGAGTTTTAGAGTTTATATTCTGATAGAAGCTGTTGATGATTAACTTGGAATCTCCAAAATTTTTAGTTGATTAATGTCCATGTCCAACACTGTTTCTAGACCGATAATGAGAGTTTGGTACTCAACTTGAAATTATTCTGATGACTCCCCTGGAGAATGGGTCTTTCCCTACCTTCGTGAAGTGAGCCTGGGTAAGCAAGCAAACAAGAAGTCATTCCTTGCTTTTCTGAGAAGCCTTTTACATAAAGGACAGGGGGTACCCAGAATGCCTATCCTTTTATCTTACCATTCGGGTTGAGCTCTAAGTGATTAGTCAGTTCGGGTCTGGCTAGTCTTGTAAGTAATGCATAAAGCATGACTTAATCATATGGATTGGCGAATACAACTCTTACCCCAACACCGTATTTTCGAGCAGCTCCATCGAAGAATAATTTCCATGATGGTACTACTTCAGTGTAGAATACTTCTTCATCAAGAAAGTCTTTAGGGAGTTCTTATTCTGCTGGAATTGGATGATCAACAAGAAACTCGGCCAAGGCTTGTCCTTTGATGGTTTTTTGTGGGATGAACTTGATTTCAAATTTAGACAACATGAGTGCCCATTTCCATATTCTTCTTGCTAAAATTGGCCTCAATATAATGTATTTAAAATGACCAACCATTGAGACAAGATGAATCGTATGTGTTAGCATATAGTGTCTTAGCTTTCCAGTTGCAAAGATCAATGCTAGATATATTCTCAATAGGTAATTATTTTAACTTGGAACCTACAATGTTCTGCTTATGTAATAAAGGGCATTTACTTTTCCTTTCCATTAACTTGGGAAATCAGTGCTCTTAGTGAGTATTCTTGTGCTGCAACATAAAGGATCAATGGTTTTCCTGTAGTTGGGGTTGTGAGCACGGGCAGACGAGTCAAGTATTGTTTGATGCTTTGAAAAGCATTCTTGCAAGCATCATCCTATTCAAACGGCATAGCATTCTTTACTAGCTTGTCGAATGGATGACATCGTTCAGCGAGATTTGAGATGAATCTCTAGATGTAGGCAAGCTTTCCCTAGAGACTTTTCAGTTCATGCAGGTTGGTTAGCTATGGCATATTGACTATAGTATCAATTTTTGTTTAATGTATCTCAATGCCTTGATGTCAAACAATAAAACAAGGAACTTCCCAGTGGTGACACCAAATATGCATTTTAGCAGGCTCATTTTCAATGGATACCGGCTAAGTCTTTCAAAGACGTCCCGCAAGTTCCGAAAATGATTGCCTCATTTCTTTGACTTGACCACCAGGTCATCGATATAACACTCTATCTTTTTGTGCATCACTACTTTGTAACAGTATATAACTTTGGGGTACGAAATGCTTTAAGCTCTTCGTCTTTAGGATTCATTCTGATCTGATTATACCCAGATGTCTCATCCATGAAAGAAAGAGTCTCATGCCCTGTAGTTGCATTGATCATCAGTTCTGTTATTGGTAACTGAAAATCATCTTTTGGACAAGTTTGGTTTAAATCCCGAAAATCAACACATGTTCTAAGTTGTTTATTTTCTTTTGAACGGGGATAATATTGGTAATCCAAGTAGGATATTTCACTTTACATATAAATCCTGCTTCGATGAGCATGTTTACTTCAGCTTTAATTTGAGGAACCAATTCTGGACGAAACCTCCTCTGAGGCTGCTTGATTGGATGAGCTCCATGCTTTACAGCTAGATGATGGATTACAAGTCCTGGCATTTCTTTGTAGGACCATGCAATGCAATAGTTTGAAGTACTCAGCTTCTTCCACTTGATTGAGAAGAGCACTAACAAACACTGGCCTTAAGTCTTCATCAGATCGGAAGTTCAACTACTTTAAGTCATCGACAGTTGCTTGCCTACCTTCTTCAAATGTTAGTGGAGCTGGTTCAAGCTCTTCTACTTCTTCAGATTTGGATCCTGAATTAGATGTACCTTCAAAAGCAATGTGATTGACCGAAACTTCCTATCCACTTGCCTATTTATTTTGACGTACTTTGCATTTTTTTATCTTTGTGTCTATTTTTTTTACTTGTATGGTTTTGGACTTGGGTTAGTAGTTTTTACTCCCAATCAAAACAATACAAATTGCCTTTGAGGACTTTGTCTTTGGTCATGGTTTTGGTCAGTAGTGGAACTGTTACCGCCTAATCTTTGGAAGACAGACGGTTTTTCCTTCAGGTCAATTTTTGAAGAATTCTCTTTGTTTAATCGACTAAATATTGATATTCTAGTATTTTCACCCTCTATTTTGATCAAACAATGACCGTTGAGTTCGTTCTACCATCTCATCAGGAACTTTGACGATCTGGATCATGACTGGATTTGAAGAGACTTTCTTGACCGTGATTCCTTCTGGTCAACTTGGCTCGTATCCCAAACAATGCTTTGGTTGAGATGTATTTGGTCCCTAAGGAACACGTCCACTTGGAAGGACAGCATCAAGATCACCCAATTTTCAAGGTTCCCTCTTTCCATATCCTGCATTTTCAAGTAATTTCTTAGCCTCAAGATTATAATACCCTTTGAAGATTTGCTTCAACAGTTTTTCTTCAACACTTAACAATTTCTATTCCGTTTGAAGTTTTGATGAAGATGTTGAAGTTTTGTTGTCTGATAAGGCTTGGACGAGTTGATGAGGCAAGACTACCTTGGAATCTTAGGTAGTGGAAAAGTTAAAGACTTGCCATCTTTTGGTGATTGATACTATTGGTGTTTTGATGGCCCTTTGCAGTTAACTTTTGATTTACCTGTGATAATTTTATGTGGCAAAATAGGAGCAAATTCAGGACCTTTGCCTTTACCATATTTGTTTTTGAATCCAGCTATAAACAAACTGGATGAGTGAGATTCTTCATTGTCCAAGTAGAATTTGGCGTATGCAAAATAGGATTCTTCCTTTTCAAATGGCTTTTACTTAGCCACTATACATTTTATCTTCCCGTCCCAGTAGTATTTGAAGCTTTGATGCCAAGTTGAAGGCACCACTCCATTTTCATGCAACTAAACTCATCCTAAGAGTAGCTCGTAGGGTTTTTGACATCAATGACATGGAAGAGCACGGAGAAGGTTAGCTCTCCAATTTTCAACTTTAGGCAAATCATGCCCATCCCTCTTTTGGTTGAACCCTTGGATCATGATGTTGCTTTTAAATAGGTCTTCTACCTTTATACCAATCTTCTCCATTGGTTTTATTAGCATAATGTTTATGGCAGAGCCATAATTGATCAATATCCAATTGAATTTACAATCTCGACTATGACCACTTACATATAATGGCCTGTTATGCAAACGAGACCCAAGTTATAAGTCTTTGTCAATGAATGTGATGGTTGCCATGCAGTCCTGATGAGTTTCAGATTTGGAAAGTTCTATGATGTCATCTTGATAATTTTCTCGATCAATCAATACGGAAGCAAAAGTCAGGCGATTATCGAATGGCAGTTCCAAAGCTTCTGACAACATCATATCAGAAAGAAGGGCGTCAAGCTGTGAGGCAACTTTATTTTTTGAACTTCCATCTGTAGTCTTTTGGACTCCTTCTCTTCATCCATACTAGAAACATACGAAGTGAATGAGTTTTTGTTGAAGAATCCTTGAGGAAAATATTCTCCAAGCGTCACAGGTCTTGGAGAATAATCTGAAACTTCTCTCACTTCTGTAGATTTTGAGACTATGTTAGCATGAAATTTCTTTGTTTGAGTCTTTCTTGGCCGTCCTTTTTGTTTTGACCGTTTGTTATTTTTGGGTGGATGTAAAGGCTTTGAAGGCTTTCGGCTTCATCTTTTCACCAAAGTCCACCCATCTCGATTTTCTCTTGATATTGCCGTTTTAGCAAGTTGAACATCAATTTCACATGCCCCCAGCGCTTGCTTTTTGGGAGGATACGAGGATGATTTTTTCTTTGTCTTGGTTTACCTTCGGTGCTGGTGCTAGTGCTTTTAGCTTTTAAAGTTGTATCTTCCAACACCAATTTCATCTTCCGTTTAAGAGATCCAGACACCAAGGTCATCTATCATGACATCATAGAAACTTGGATGGTTTGGAGTGTGAGGTTCATCCATTCCTTGATAGATGTATATGATACTGACTTTCCAGTCAACTTCAAAATTTACCTGTTTAGCTCCTTCTCGAAGATAAGTTCTGAAGTTGACTGGCTCAGACACAGGCTGTGCAACTCATATCTAAGTGAGAATATGTTTTTACTTTCTAAAATTGACACCGGATTGAATGAGCCAAATGAAATCATTGCATATTCAATAGTTGAATCGTCATCGGTTTCGAGCTTGATATTCTTTTCTTTAGCTAACTTGACGATGAGATATTTCAATACAAAGAATTTTTCGACTGAATGACCGATGATCTGTTGGAAGCTACAGTATCTTGTGTTATTGACCTGCCTAAATTCTTCTGGCCTTTTTGGTGCTGGATTATCTTTTGCTCGAGAAGTTGATCCAAGATTTTAGAAATATCCGAATCTACAAATGGATACTCTTTTTCTTCGAGCACTTTCAAAGTGTAAAAGCCCTCATTTTAACTATTTACTGGGTTTGGTTTGTATTTAGGCTTTACTTTTATACTTGATTTTGAACTAACTTTTTGGAAATGATTTTGTAGGAGCAGTGGAAACTGTCATGGCTTCTTTTGATTTGTTTGGCTTGCCACTGTCCTTCTTTGGCTCTTTTTTTTACATCTTTCTTGTCGCGCGTGTCATTTGGCATGTAACTTCTGTACCTTGCAATTTGGAGCTCTAGATTATAAGCTCTAGTGACCAACACTTTGAAAGGATGAGGTATATTAACTTGGGGATTGTATCAATTGAGGAAGAGTCACTGATATGTTCTTTGCAGTTATGGATGAGATTTCTCCAGTGCTTGACATATTCCACGAGTGGTTCGTCCCTATTTTGTTTTATCCTAGCGAGGTTAGGAAATGCCATAGAAGAGCATGACAAACTCACACTCCAGTTGGTCCCAACTATCAATTGATCCAGCTAGTTGGTTAGTGTGCCATTCAAAAGTGGCACCTTTGAGTGAATGCACAAATTGCTTCAACATGGTGTCACTGTAAGTACCAGCATTATTAAGTTTCGATGAAATGAGCTATATGTTGTTTGGGATTGCCCTTTCTATCAAAGCATTAGAATGTTGGAGGTTGATAGCTAAGAGGCATCCTTATTTCATCAATACGATGGCTATAAGGCTTGGCATACACCATCAAAGACTGTGGTGAACCTCCATATTGTGCATGGACCATGTTAGCAATTATATGTTGCAACTACATCACAGCTCGATCATGCAGATCTTGCTTCTGTTTATTTTCTTGAATTCCAAGCTCCATGATTTGAGAAGACCTGGCAACTTTCTTTTTTGGTTTCTATCACCGGGTTTTGCAGTTCAAGCTTTTGTATAAGCTCTGCAATTTGGACAACTTTTTCCTCCAAAGAAATGGTAAGTTTCTCATTGAAACTATTTCACTGCTTTTGTCATCATGACTGGCTCAAAGGATTCTTCAGATGAAGAGTAATCAGCCCATCTTCATAGAGAAAGAGTTTTAGTAGATCCAGAAACATATCTACCACTTGAATAGAGTCCGTCTTCTAACTTTTTGCCAGATTCACAGATCTTCTCATAGAACTGGAACCCGTTTTCTTGGATTTGAGGGTTTGGCTATTGCTTCTGCTTGAAAACTTTCTCAATGGTTCAACTAGTTGAGTTCTTCTAGTTTTCGTCTAGGCTCTTGTTGCATGGAAAATTTGATGGGTGTCTCATTAGACAAAACCGCAATTCCTTTTCTCTTGTCATTTGATATGTTTGATTTTCTTGAAACTTGAGAGTATTGTGATCAAAAGAAGAGAGGGAAGAAAGTTCTACCGAGCGTGCCAAGAAATTTGTAGAACAATTCTATATATTAATAAATACAGCAAATCGTTACAAATTCAGTTTTAAGAGATTTTACAAATAAGTGAAAACCCTATTGAAAGTCCTTTGATTAATGATCGAACTTTGAAATAGGGGTCACATGGCTTAAATCCTAAAAAACTTCAAAATTTGAACTTGATTTGTTAAAAACTCGAAACTTGTTGATTCTTCAAAGAACTTGAATTTGGCTTGAGTTTAATATGCCTTCAAGAAGGCTTTGATCTTCAAGGTTTTTCTTGAAGAGACTTTGATTCGTAGAAGGCTTCAACTATGGGATTTGGCTTGACTTGATTGAAATTGTAGTGTTTTTGTGCTCCAGTAGTTTTGCTTGGTTTACGGGAGAGTTTCAGCTTCTCCAGATCTTCAGGGTTTTTGTGCACATGTGACTTGTGATATTCATTGAACCAAAGGCAGATCGGAAGAGCGTCGTGAACCTAGGGTTTCAAAAAAACGTAAGACGGGCCGTGGGCTAGACTTTAGACATACGACGGGCCTTGGGCCAGACTTTGGATGTAGGAAGGGCCTTTAAGAGTAAGATAGGCCTTCTGCCAATTAATGGGCTCTTTTATGAGTTTAAAAGACTATTGGGTTTAAAGTAGTTAAGTGGGCTAATTCGTTTGATGCTGGCCCAATTTATAAAATAAACCTATAAAAAAATTTTGATGTCTATGCACTGATAACAAGAACATGGTAATTAACAATTGACCACACTATTTAACAATATTGATGGTAACAATTCATGTAGACGTTAACACAAACAAGTTAATCTCCTTCTCGTATGTAGCAAGTCAATCCCACATTAACCCACTCATCCACTGCCACCTCACTCACTCCTATCAATTATCATCACCTAACTTCTGATAACTAAACCATCACTTAGTAAACAAATCGACGATCACCAATTAATTAGTACCAAGAGGTCGCAATAGTACTATTCTTTAAGACCTAAGAGTTACATTTGGTTTTATGTTGACGCTTTGCCGAAGCCTTGAATTTAAATTTGAATTTAGCTGAATTGGATAGTTGCTTGTTTGATTTTCCAGGCAAAAAAAAAGCAAAAAAAAAAAAAAAAGAGTGGTTGCAAACATCATATCACAGCCCTCCGCATAATAAATAATAACAACCAGCCATCATAGTACTTATAAGGGTAAATTTCACAAAAGGTCCCCAACCTTTATACTTTGAATCGCCTGGGTCCTTAAACTTTTTTTAGCGAGCTGAGCCTTCAACCTTTTATAAATACGCACAAAATGTCCCTACTAACGAATCCATCCAAAATTCCATTAAATTATTGACCAAATAACCTTTATACCCTTGTATCATTTAAATTTAAAAAAAAAGAATTTAAAATTAAAAAAAGAAAAACAAATAAAAAAGCTTGGAAAGGTGGAGCTGCCGTTTCCGGTAGCTTTCAACTGCTGGAAGTGGTAGCAAACTAAACTTCCGGAAATGGCAGCATACTCTGCCATTTGCAAAAAAAGGAAGGGAGATTCCCCCTTCACTGCAGCTTAGGTTGTTGCCATTTGTAGAAAAGGGGCAGAAAAGGGGGAGAGACTCCCCCCTTCACTGCCATTTCCGTCAGCTGGAAGCTGCCGGAAACGGCAGCTTTTCCCTCCACCCCACCCCGAGCTTTTTTTTTCCTTTTTTTTAAAAAAATTTTAAATTCTTTTTTGTAAATTTAAATGATATAAGGGTATAAAGGTAAAATTTGGTCAACGATTGAACGGAATTTTGGATGGATTCCCTTAGTAGGGACTATTTGTGCGTATTTATAAAGGTTGAGGACTCAGCGCGCCAAAAAAAGGTTAGGAATCCAAACGATTCAAAGTGTAAAGGTTGAGGACCTTTTGTGAAATTTACCCTAATTATAATAACTCTTCTTGCAACAATACACAGAATCGACAATCGCAAAACATATGGCACATTCACATAATAATCATATCAACACTGATTAAGCACCAAAATGCCAAAAAATTTATAATATATATATAAAAGAAAAGTAGCAGTGATTCCAGTATTTTTTTCCCGCCTAAAAAGATACTGGAATCTTATGTTTTTTATTTCCTTTTTTTTTTTTGTATTTTATGATGGTTTTGTGGTTTTGTTGTGTCTTTTTTTTTAGTTTTTCTTTTCCATACATGTAGTTGTATTTGTAACCACCCACTACTCGCAGACACGTTCCACAATGTGATAATTGTAGTTTTTTCTTTTCTTTTTTTTTTGTTTTTTAATTTCCCCTTTGACATTAATCCAGTTTGTATTAAAAAATATAATAATATCTAGTTGTGGTGTTGTGCATGGTAACTAGCCATGCTCTCAATTTTTATCCGCCTGATAAGCTGCTGATCCAATTAAATTAATTTTCACAATTAAATTCATCAAATCACAACACTCCCACTAATTGTAATAGCCCACTAATTGAAAGCTATCACATTTTAACGTAATCGTCTTTTAAGTATAAATACTTATTTATGCAAATTTAGCACCACTTTACTCGATGTATTTTGCAGTGTGGATTTTCACAAATTTCATAATTTTAGCAATAGAAATGTGTCTTTTGAAACACTTGAGCCGATACTTTTCAAAGATCACAACTATGCAAGATCAAATTGGATTATAAAGGTGCGACTCTGTCGCAAATTGGATGCTCAAATTGTATTTTTCCTATTTTTTGTAACTAAATGATTCTACAAGTGAAAATAAAGAAATGACCCTAAGAAAAGACTCCCAAGAAGAGACCATATGTTAAGCAAGTACAAGACGCAACTAATATTGGTTACGTTTTTTTATGAAAGATCAACTATAAATTCCTTTGCGATTGTCCTTGGGAAGAAAATTAAAATTGGAAAAGATTAAAACTACTAATTATCATCTACTTCTATTTAGACTAAGATTTGTTTTAAATTTGTTAGGAATTTTAATTATTCACGAATACTAAGTACGTTTTTTTTATTTCATGTACTGTTGTGCAATGATTTTACTATTTAATATTTGTTTGGTTGTTTCATGACATTTCATTTATTAGATTGTTTCCTATTATGTATATGGGTTTTATTCAATTTTTATTTGGCTGTTTAATTATATTCATGTTTAATAGATTGCTTCCTTTAATGTCTATGGGTATTAACTTCCTTATTTACCATTAGAGATTTTCTTTTTAATCTTACATATGCTCACTAAAAATATATATATATATATGTATTATTTATTAATTTTTTTTTTTGGCAAACTCATTAGATATATTTCAATTTACCGGTTTTTAGGGTGATTTAAAAAATTCATTTGTTAATTTATACATATCTATTACTCGTGCGTTGTACGAAATAGAATAATTAGCCAAAAATATGCTTGATAATTTAAAGAATAAAATAATCATAATTTTATTGTGTATTACTCACTCACTCATATACACATGTTACTAATAATACAATACTTTATTGCTTACAATTCTTTCAGTTGGTACAAAACTAATTAAATTGTCATTGATAGATCAACAATTTTAACTAATAAAAAGGAGAATTAATGAGAAAATTTTTAATACAAATTTAATTTCATGTTAAATATGAAAACTAAGAAACCATGAAACAAGAGCATACAAGATTTATATAACTCCAAAATTACCCTACACTCATATCTTTGTCTAATAAGTATCAGTACAAGAACTTTAAGAAACATTTAGGTGCCGTTCTGTTTCTGTTTCTGTTTTCTGTTTTCATTCTGAAGAACGTTTTCTATTTTCTGATTTCATTCTTTGTTTTTTGATTTGCAGAAAACGTGTTCTATTTATGTTGTCTGAAAATTGATTTTCAGAATGGAAAAACTAGAAAACGCATTCTGTTTCACATTTTTTGAAAAAAATTTGTTCACATTTCACAACTCACAATTCATTTTGGGGCCGATGTCTTTTTTAGCCCAAAGAAAAAAATGGGAAACCAAAAAAAAAAAAGAAAATAAAAACAAAACTAAACTAAATAGACGACAAAAAAAAGGGAAAGCAAAAAAAAAAAATTGGGAAATAAAACAAGTCCCAAGTTTCATTAGTCATTTGAAGTGAACTCCACTTTTCTATCTTAGACTAGATGGTGTATATAAACTCACAATTCACATTTCACAACTCACAATTCATTTTGGGGCCGATGTCTTTTTTACCCCAAAGGGGATAAAAGGGGAAAAAAATCTACAAAATAAAAACAAAACAAAAGACCAAAGCAAAATTCAAATGCCAAAATTCCTAAACTAAATTTTCACTTCTTCATACATCCTTTCAAGCTAAAATTAGAGAATATTTTCAAACCCATTACTTTGCATGCATCATTCACCGAGTTATGTGATACAATTGGCTTAACACTAGATGGTTCTACAAATATACAATCAAACATCACCATTGGAGCATAGTCAATCAAATGTAGTATTGCATCACACAAGTGGGAAGCATAAACATGTTTACTTTAAGTATAAGAAATCTTGCAAGAGTTGGCGTTATTTTTATCCAACAGAAGCCCAAAGAAATTGATTTTTTTTTATTTAAGCTTTTAATCAACTAAAAGGTTAATCATCAAATCAAATACCAATACCACTAATATTATGATACTCCTTATGATCATCGAGCCAAATAGCAATACCAACAAGATTATCATATTCTCCTATAATTTCTCTACTTCTCCACAACGCATTCCCAAATTATCTCTTTTCAAAAAATCAATGCGACAAGAATAAGGCCCTTACTTTACCACAATTCACCATTTGTGAAGCTATAGAATATCAATGAAAAATAAAATTGAAATTTTGAAGCAAGAGGAGCAGTGGAATAAACTAAACTGATTCACAAAATTACCCCAAAAAACAAGGTCACAATAACAAATTCTATCCATATGCATTAGGGCTGTCGTTTGAACAACTTACGTAGACGATTGTGTACTTGCCGGAAGCTACTAGATGCCATTAGCCGCCTGCTGTCGCGCCTGCTGATTGCCGGCTGCTGCTACTGCTCAACTCCCTGCACGTCTGGTCGGCTGCTGTAGGTGGCCATCGATTACCTAAAAAAAAAGAGAGACACAGATTTCAGATTTTATACTAGATGAACCAAACTAAGAGTTAAGGCGAAGGGGTAAAACCTCTAACTAAGGCAACAAACTTTCCTGTGGCGTTGATTCGCGGCGGTAGTGGGCAGCTGTAATGTGGGTTGAGGGGAGAGACAAACCGTAGATGGGATTTCAATGTGAGAGAGTGAGAGGGAGCGAGACAGAGAAAGCGCGAGCTATTGGAAATAAGAGCATTCACACCGAGATTGCATTCTACGCGTTCTCGTCTTTTTTGGGCATTTTGGGCTGAGAATTGGGAGAACGAAATTTTCACGTTCTCACTTTCCTTCATTAATTAGCCAACTCATTTTCATGAAAACATTCTTGAAAATGGTCAGCAAAACACATTTTCCTCGCTCTGAGAAAATGAAAGTAGAAAATACCTGAAAACGTCAAACAGAACAGGCCCTTAGAGTGTAGATTGTATTTACTCATCAAAATTAATTCGTTACTACATTCATTCTCTAGTATATATTTTTGAAAAAATTATTTTCCACATCTCCTTTTATAGTGTCTTACATTCTTTAAAGAAATCACTATTCTCTAAATCCATTATAAAAAAAAATTAAAAATACACACCCTCCGATTACAAAAGACCCAAGGTAAACAATATTACAACAAATGATAAATTCTATATGATTTACCCCTAAGATTAATTTTTAACCACTTTCTACTCTAAAAAGAATTAAAAGAATTTTTTATTTTTGATCTATATCATCATCATAAAATATTATTACTATTATATCCTCTCAACTTAAATTTTTACCAATACAAAGGTTCCCACAAACAAATAATAAATTAAGTAATGTAATAAGCATATAGTCATAGGTTTTATGACATGTGGTTTATCATAATGAATTGAATTAAAGTAAAAGTTTTAAAATTGATTTAATTTTACTTCTTTTTATTATTATTATTATTATGCCATCAATCTCACAAATAGGCACTTAATCGAAATGATAAGGAAGTCTCAATAACCCAAGACTTGAAATTTGTCTGTCAACTGTTATAACTGTTAGAATTTTGAAGAAATATGAAATCTTTGAGGATAACCTAAAAACTAACAAAATAGATATACCGAACTAATGAATAACAAGTAGTATATAAGATTAGCGATTAATTTGAAGTTTGATTAGGAATGTGCATATATGTATATATATAAAAATATAAGATTGGAGATTAACTTGCAATCTCCAAACTTATATGCGTGTATATAATATATATTAATATGAGAATATATATAAGATTGAAAGCATATATAAGAGGAAGAGTAGATATATAAATATATTTATATTTATTTATTATTTATTTTTTGATAAATATCTCGACTCGAAAATCTAAACCCGGGATATAACTTTTATTATATATACTAGAATTCTCACCCGTGCATTGCACGAGATCTAAAAGTAATAATAACCGTAGTAATTTTAGGGAGACATATTTATCTGGTATGAAAAAGTAACATGTATAGTTGTCAACCGTATATTGGATATTTTGGGCTTTCAAATTCACCACTTGCATATAAACAACCAATTCATATTTGCCAACTAACAAATATTAATTATTCATATCATATAAATATATCTACTTAGAAACTCTAATAAAAAATGTCAATGAATTTTTATAAAAAAATTTAATAAATTATTAACGCAGCCATTTGAGTCATATATTAGTATTATGAGACGTAAATTTTTTTAACCATTCTCTCATATTTTGATTTATTTGTCAGTAACACTTTTTGCACCAGTTAATTCTTTTCTTTTTTTTTTTATACATTGGATATAGGAAAAGGGAGGGGAGCCAATATCAGTTATTTATGTCAGATAAATATGTCTCTATATAATTATTTCTAATAACAAATGTCAATGAATTTTTATATAAAAATTTCATATAAATTATTAATACAGCCAGTTGAGTCATATTAGTATTATGAGACAAAAATTTTATAACCATTCTATTATATTTGAATTTATTTATCTGTAACACTTTTTGCACCAGTTAATTCTTTTTTTTTTTATATAGCAGGTATAGGGAATGGGAGGGGAGGGGGCAGGTGTGTTCAAACCTAGGGCTTCCTGTCTAGAATGTGAGAAACCTAACTAATGTAGCACTTGTTTGAATTACAGCACCAGATAATTATATATGTATAAATAGAAATTAATTGAGATGATTCAATAAACGTAAAATGTTTAAAATGTATCAATATTCGGTCTATCTCTCAAATAAATAATCCAACTCCAAATACAATTAGACCATATTTAAAACGAAAAACTGAAATTTTTGTTCCATGGAAAATTATCAAAATGTTCCAATTTATATTAATTATAGAATAGGCAAATTGGAGTAGTATAATTTTTAAAAAATCAAATTTGATTATTGCACTACAATAACATATAAAAATTTCTTCAAAAATCATTAAAAATTGAAATTTACAATAAGGTTACAGATTTTTAGAAATTTATTCGTTTAGAGATGTACTATACATGTTTTTCGAATTATAAATATTACTATTTTTTTTAAATAGAACTCTCAATTAATTTCGTGTTCGATTTGATAAGTGACAGATCCCTAATTCAAAATAGTTGGCTAAAGAAACTACCATGAATTGATGATTGGATATGGTTTAATAAAAGGAAAAGTAATATCATTTAATAAATTAGCTTCACAATTTCCAAAAAATAAAAAAATCAAAAAATACAAAAAAAATGGAATTAAAAGATATCAGCAGAAATCTTATGAGCCAGAAATTTTACGAAGCCAGAAATTTTATAGAACCAGAAAATGAGCGGGAAAAGCACCCTTCTCTTATTATATATAGAGATTATAATATAAATTATAATTACTTATATTATATATGTGTGTATAAAATAAAAACATGTATATAAGATAATAGAGATTTAATTTGAAGCTTAATTAATTGGAAATATATATATATTATTAAAATAAAATAAATAAAAAGAAAGAGGCATATATAAGTAGGGTAATAATTTTGGCGGTAAAACTTGCTTATTGCCACTATCCTACTTTAATATATATATATAAGATATAAGATTTTAAAATTTTTCACAAGTTGATTTTAAGCTATCAACTAAGTTATAAATTTTTATCACCTAAAGGTGTATAAACAAAAATTATTCAACTATTACCACTTGGATGTTATTAGCAATTTATGGAAAAAGCTAAAAGCTACAACTTTTACACAAGACACATAATTCTAACGGGTATATATATATATCTGTTATAATTATGTGTTATCATACACATCAACCACAAATTAAATGATAATGAAAACGATTAAACGATATACATGACTCAAATAAAAAATAATCATGCAACAATGCTAAATTTTCATTTGCTTAGTTGTAACTAGCTATTATCTTCAATGTTATTTTTAAAAATATATTATCACAGTGACATGTACAGTCTAATTTTTAATCGCCCACTATTTCTTCAAAAATTTTTTTTAAACATTGCAAGAGTGATATATTTCTACAAATGGGTATAATTCACATACCAACATTGTTAATATATAAGTTTATGTAATGTAAAATATAAAATTAATGTAAATATAACACACTAAAAATATAATTCACTGGCAAAAAGTTAAGTACTGATTTTAAATTAGTTATTGCTGCTACTGTTATTTCTTTCTTTTCAGTACTTCAATATATTTTATTTTGTTAGTTGTTTATGCATGTGCACTGCACATGTATAACACTAGTAAAAAGAAAATAAGCTACTTGCTTTGCCTCCACTGGATGGGGCGTGAATTCAATGGAGGCACAAATTTTCAATTGATTCACGCCTCCTCCAATGGAGGCGCAGCAAAATATGGAAGAGGAAAAAAAAGGAAATAAGCTACTTTCTTTGTCTGTACTGAATTTAGGCGTGAATTCAATGAAGGTACGAATAATTACGAGGCCAAAGAAGAAAGTTAATCTAAGGTGAGATTGTTGGAATTAATGTACAAGGCCTAATAGTAATTGGGTCGGACCGTACACGGGCCCTAGAATCCTAATCAGATTAGGGTTGCGCTAGGGTTTAATGAGAAACCTATAAATAGAGCGTTTTAGGGTCGCGGGTTACTACGACTAACATACACATTCTGTATTAACTTGCTAGCCCAAGATAATACAGAAATCCTAATCCCACTACAAAAAGTTCGTGTTCTTAGATTGTTTTTGCTGTGTGGATTACTGTTAGAGGCAGGACGCTTGGATAGCTGTGGTGTAATCAGATAAACCACATTTACTACTGCATTAGAGGTAACTTTCTGATCACGAATTCCATCAAAGAGCAATCTCTGATACCACTGTTAGTAATTATATAAAACATGCACAGCGGAAATAAAAACTATAATTCGTATTCTGAAATTACATGGACCTCCCTTAACTAAGTATTGACTTAGTTCTTCAATCGCTCCCTGATAGCTATTCACAGTTCATTACGAACTTCAATATGAACAAGATTGAATGTACCCTGCCCCAGCTGCTAAACATGTTAAAAACTGTTGAGCCTAATGTAAAGAAAGTACAGGAGCAAGTCTTGGCTATAGACTCCTCAAAGGGCACTAAGAGAAAGTCTAAAAAGACCTTTAAGAAAGGTTCCAAAAAGGCCAAAGGCGTTGGGAAAATAGTCAAGCATGATAAGAACAAATCTCAGGCCGATGCTACATGCTACCATTGTGGAGGCAAAGGGCATTGGAAGAGGAATTGCAAGGCTTACCTCGCTACCTTGAAGGGTAAGAAGTCTACTGAGACTTCTACTTCAGGTAATTATTTTATCGAGGCTCTTCCGATCTGACTACTTCTTCAGTTTCTTGGGTATTAGATACCAGATGTGGATCTCATATTTGTACAAATATGCCGGGGCTAAAGAATAGTAGACCATTGTGAAGGGGTGAAGTGGACCTACGTGTTGCGAACGGAGCAAAAGTTGCTGCCTTAGTCATAGGAACACATTATTTATCATTGCCCTCGGGCCTTGTTTTAGAACTAAAAGACTGCTATTATGTTCCTGCTATTACCAAAAACATTATTTCCATTTCATGCTTGGACATAGATGGTTTTTCATTGATATTAAGAATAAGCGTTGTTCTTTACATCTTAATAATGTGTTTTATGGTTGTGGGAATTTGTTCAGTGGCATTTACATTCTTGACGTGGAGCATCCTATAATGAGTATAGAATGCACAAGGCCTAAAATTGATGATCGTATTAATAACTCATACCTTTGGCATTGCAAACTTGGTCATATAAATGAAAAACGTATTACCAAGTTACATAAAGATGGATACTTGGACTCAAGTGATTATGAATCATTTGATAGGTATGAATCATGCCTTCTAGGCAAGATGACCAAATCTCCCTTTACTGGAAAAGGAGAAAGAGCTGCAGACTTACTGGCACTTGTACATATAGATGTATATAGGCCAATGTCTATAAATGCTAGAGGGGGCTTTTCCTACTTCATTACATTCACTGATGACCATTCTAGATATGATTTTATGTATATGATGAAGTTTAAGCATGAAGCTCTTGAAAAATTCAAGAAATTCAAGCAGGAGGTGGAAAAGTAAACTGGAAAAAATATTCTAACATTAAGATCTGATCGAGGTGGAGAATATTTGAAAGGAGAGTTTTTAGATTATCTGAAAGAGAATGGGATTCTCTCGTAATGGACTCCACCATATACACCACAACACAATGGTGTATCTAAAAGGAGAAATCGCATGCTATCAGATATGGTACGACCCATGATGAGCCATGCAGTTCTTCCAAAAATGTTTTGGGGATATGCAATCAATACTACTTGTTACACACTAAATCGTGTCACATCTAAATCGGTTAATAAAACTCCGTATGAACTATGGACTAGTAAAAGACCAAATCTATCATACATGAAAATTTGGGGTTGTGATGCTTATGTGAAGCGTACTGAATCAGATAAGCTTGATGCTAAATTTGATAAATGTTTTTTTGTGGGATATCTGAAGGAAATTGTTGGATACTACTTTTATAATCCTGACACCATGAAAGTCATTGTGTCAAGACACGCTATATTCTTAGAAAAAGAGTTTATTCTAAGAGGAAATAGTGGGAGTAAAGTAGATCTTGAAGAGGTTCAAGAAATCACCGAAGAAGCTAACCGATTAGATGAGCCAAGAGTTGAGCTTTCATTAGATAAGGCAGAAACTGGCAACAGGGAAACACCAGTCCCTAAGGACACGCTAGCTCTGACACGTAAGTCGAGTAGAGTTATTTGTCCTCCTCAAATATATGATCTAATAATTACCAATAATACATTGTTAATTGAGGAAGATGAACCTACTACTTGCACAGAAACAAAGTCAAGTGTTGACTCAAAAAGATGGCAAGAAGCCATGGAATCCGAAATGAACTCCATGTATGAAAACAAGGTTTGAACCTTAGTTGATCTACCTAAAAGAGTAAAACCTATAGGTTGTAAATGGGTTTACAAGAAAAAAGATCGACATGGATGGAAAAGTTCAGACTTATAAGGCTAGATTGGTGGTGAAAGGTTATAATCAAAGACAAGGAGTTAACTTTGATGAAACTTTTTCACCAGTAGCCATGTCTAAATCAATTCGGATTTTGCTTGCAATAGCAGCATATCATGACTATGAGATTTGGCAGATCGATCTCAAAACTGCATTACTTAATGGGAATCTTAGTGAGGATGTGTACATGACACAACCTGAAGGTTTTGAAACCAATGAGCCAAATAAAGTTTGTAAGCTACAAAGGTCCATATATGGACTAAAGCAAGCCTCTAGGAGCTGGAATCTTCGTTTCGATGAGAAGATCAAAAAGTTTGATTTTATCAAAAATGAAGATGAGCCTTGTGTGTACAAGAAAAGCAGTGAGAGTAAAGTCGTGTTTTTAATTTTATATATAGAAGACATACTGTTATTAGGAAATGACATCTCAAAGCTGAAATCAGTGAAATCCTGGCATATGTTCTTGGGATTAAGATCTATAGGGATAGATCTAAAAGATTGCTTGGCCTAACCCAATCTATGTACATAGACAAAATCTTAAGAAGATTTAAAATAGAAGAGTCTAAGAAAGGACTCTGTCCCATAGGGTATGTGATCAATCTCTCAAGAGAAATGTGTCCAAAGACACAAGTTGAGAGGGATCGCATGGACAGGATTCTGCAATAGGATCTATCATGTATGCGATGCTATGTACAAGACTAGATGTTTCTTATGCTTTGAGAGTCACAAGCAGGTTCCAAACGAACCTTGGAGAGAAATATTGGATAGCTATTAAGAACGTTCTTAAATACTTGAGAAGAACTAAGGATGTATTCTTAATATATGGAGGAAATAACTGTAAACTAAGAGTTTAGGGATATACGAATGCTAGTTTCTAGTCTGATAAAGATGACTGTAAATCCCAATCCGGTTATGTGTTTACTCTTAATGGTGGTGCTGTGAGTTGGAAAAGTTCCAAACAAGCAACGACCGCCGATTCAACAATGGAAGCGGAATACATAGCTGCTTCAGAAGCAGTCTGGATCAGGAAGTTCATCACTGAACTTGGAGTTGTTCCTAGCATTGTTGATCAAATAACTTTGTATTGTGACAACAATGGAGCCATCGCACAGGCGAAGGAACCCAGGTCTCATCAACAGTCCAAGCATGTATTAAGGCGATATCATCTCATTAGGGAGGTTATACAAAGCAATGACATAAAGATAGAACGAGTCCCTACAGACGATAATGTTGCAGATCCATTGACAAAGCCATTGTCACATGTCAAGCATGATAGTCATTCTATGTCCATGGGTATTAGATACATGAATGACTGGATCTAGTTTGTTTGGATTTTAGTGTTATACTATTTTGTAAGACATTTTGAGTATAAACACTTATTAATGGAAGTATATTAATGGCAGATCTATTATTTTCATAAGTATTATTATCTCATCATCAAAGTAATAGAGTCCGTAGAATGAGATAAAAATAAATTGTTAATCATAATGGGTTGTGATTATGAGATGCTTGTTGTTACTTATTCTTAAACTATCCCTACTCGAGGCAATTACAGGATACGAATACTGTTGTTGCGTGTAGACTAGCATGTGTTACATTTCTTTCTTAGAAAGTAACCGATCTCATAAATTAGAATGTGGGGACATTCGAATGAACACATGGATGTTTTGTTAGTAGAACAAGCATTGGATGATCCGCCTAGAGATACCACGTGGACATTATCCTAGCGTTAGTGGTTAATCTCTAATTGACGATTGTGGATTTGGTCTTTTGACTTGAGAATACCATTGAATCTTATGTAATGATTGTTATACTTAGGCGGACATTTGATGAGGCGCTAGCCATGAGTTATCAGGAAAATGCTATACAGGTATAATGAAAGTTGCATGAAGGTTGTGAGTATTCAAGATGAGGATTCATCATTCCTAGATATTAGGAGACTATAATGTGCTTTTGGCCAAGGTGTGATTGTGAGTTGAAAGGAGTTTCAATCATGATCATAAGTTTGTCAACGTCAAGTCTATGCGAATAACATAATTGGTTGAAATGAGATTGACACTTATCTATATCTCTTAACTAATTGGGCTATATTGATGAAGAGATTATATTTCCACGGTAACCGTACATGGAAAGGTCTTGTCATACCACATGACATCCCGTCACATGGATTGCCTTAACACATTGCTAGATGTCAACCTTGGACGGCGTCATGAACTGATCGATCTAGGTGAATCGATGATAAATTAAAATAGAGATTTTGGTTTGTCTTATTCTAATTATATTAGAATAATAGTATCATGGTGTTTGCCATCGTGAGTGGGAGCCTAATCGGTCACATACAAAAGGCAAGAATCGGAGTCTTAGAATTGGATCTTGTCCAAGTGGTAGATTGTTGGAATTAATGTACAAGGCACAATAATAATTGGGTCGGACCATACATGCGCCCTAGAATCCTAATCAGATTAGGGTTGCACTAGGGTTTTGTAAGAAACCTATAAATAGAACGCTTTAGGGTCTCGGGTTACTATGACTAACATACACATTCTGTATTAACTTGCTAGCACAAGATAATACAGAAATCATAATCCCACTATGAGACGCTCTTCCGATCTCTTAGATTGTTCTTGCTGTGTGGATTACTGTTAGAGGCTGAACGCTTGGACAGCTGTAGTGTGATCAGATAAACCGTATTTACTGCTACGTTAGAGGTAACTTTCTGATCATGAATTCCATCGAAGAGCAAGTTTGATCCTGATATAGGAATTATAGTTTTTATTTCTGCTGTGCATGTTGTCTATAATTACTAACAGAGATTATATTCCATCATGTCTTTTTAAATATTTCTACAATTTTGACACGCATATATGCTAGGATGAGCTAGAATCTATATGGTGAGCTAAAATCTATTCTAGATTCTAGGAGTCGGTGGTCCATGATAGACAAGTTAGGATCAAGTTACAATCCTCACTCCATGGAATAAAGAAGAATATTTACAGGAATTTTCTTTGTATTTGTATAACAAATATTTTGTGAATTAATTGTCCTTCATAAGCTGATAATATGATTAATTATTTTCCTTTCTTGTAATACTAAGAATTATCTAATCATTCATTTATTTATTTTATTAACAAAGTATAATTATTTTTTTTCTTTGTTGTAGGCATATGAAACTGGAACATATATTCAAGTGAATATAGATAAGGTTTGGGATTTATGGGCTGATTACTTTCTCCAAAATTGTACGTGATTTTTGGTCTTAACTATTGGTTGTAGTTAGATTTATATGAAGACGGTGATAGTTGGAGGAGTATATATATACATATATAGTAATATAATAGTTATTGATTTTTGGAGTACTTTTATTTATCTTCAATGGTTAGTTTTATTTTAACTCAATGATTAATTGATACGTTAGTTTATAATGCTAGATTACATTATTGCAAAAGTTTGTAGGATGTATTATTTGTAGATTCATTTATATTAAGTTGGTGATAATTACGTTAAAGTGTACATAAATTGTTAGTGTCGATGTTGTTTTTTCTTGGCTAGATGTGGCTTGTGCATTTGTTGTTTTACGGTCATAGGAAACTAGCAGCGATTGATATGGTGAAATATATTAAAAAAAAGAAAAAGAAATTGGCATCGTTTGTTCTACAAGAACTGACGCCTAAAGTAATTTACAAATTAAAAAATATATATATTTTAACTATAGGCGTCAACAACCGACGCCTATAGTAATTTATATTTTTAAAAATATGACTTCAGGCGTCGGTCGTAGGAGAACAATCGATGCCTATTGTCACCTTTAGGCATCGACTAACAACCAACGACTATACACTTACAATGAAAGTCGCTCACATAGGAGATCGGAAGAGCGTTGAAACTGACGCATATTCATAATTACAAACGACGCCTATTATGCTTTTCTGTAGTAGTGATACAATATGCAGGGGTGGAGGGACGAGGGGGCAATCGCCCCGGCAAAGTTGGTCGCCGCAACGTTAGTCGTCCCTGAAAAATTTTTTGAAATTTAAAAATTTTTTCCCTAAAAATCGCAATTGGTTGGGGATTGCAGAAGAAGGAAGTCGCGTGAAGAAGAAAGGGATAATGGGGATGAAAAATGGATGTAAAAGGCCCAATATTTGAAGCACATTTGCAATTAATCTCTAATTTTTACGTAAAGAACCCATTTTCCAAAGTCCAATTAATTAGTTTAGTTTCCGCCCACTTAATTTACCCAATTTTCTTACATTAATTGTTATAATTGTTTTTTGGATAGTGCATTGTTACAATTATTATGTACTTATGCACGTGAATTTCCAAAGAGAAGAAAATTAAGTAATCACGTGTTTGTGAATTTTATACATCAATATTTACTTACATTTTCTTAGAAAAGAAGAAAATTTAAACGTCAAATAGGGTTTTATACAAAAATTTATTCATAATTTAAATTTTTTTAAGCTTGATAAACAATTAAAGAGGTTAGTTATTAACATTTTAGTTTAAACACGTCTTTCAAAATGTTCATATATTGGCATTATAGCTTATGCAAAAGACATGACAAATATATACTTAATATAAACGACATAGTACTATGTAAATATTTCACTAGTAACCTTTTTAATTTTCTTTATCTCCATTCTTCTTCCTTTAACACATTTGCGCTATCCACTAATGCAATTTAGGTTCTCTCACAAAGGGATAACAGTTGCAATTATTGATTAGATTAGTTTGGATGCTTAGATGATTATTTGTGCTATTTTTAGTGTGTCATGTATTTACATTAATATTAATATATATAGCTATAATTTTATAATATATAAGAGAAAACTAATTATATGGAATAGTATAAATATATTATTATATATTTACATTATATTTTCCAATGTATTTTCTTATCAATGAGTTATATGAGGATACAAGAAGACAAATTCAAATGCAAAATCATCTCCCACTCGAACCTAAATTGACATTTTTTTTCTATATAATGATATACTTATGTATGATCATTTTGTGATGTAAATATTCACATAAAAAAATAATCATAAATAAGTTCGGTGCTAAATTTATACATGACTTTAGTATTTTTTTTGGCCTCGACCCCCCAAATATAAAATCTGGCTCCGCCATTGACCTTATGTAACGTATATGCTGATGATGATATTTGCACTTTGAAATTGCAAAGTAGAATGGCCAAAAATTGCAGCAACATATGATAGGTTGAAATCTCAGCACTCGGCCTCTTGGTGTGCCCAAAAAGTAAATTAATATTAGTTTGTATATAGATTTTTTTTCTTTTTTTTAAAATATTTATAAGGTTAAAAAAGGGGATTTGGGACGAAAATAGTAGAGCTCCCCCCTAGCTCTTCCCCTTGAACTATGATGCTTTCTATGCTAGAAATTGCATAATTGTAGGTGCAATATTTTGAAAGAAGATCGTAGAGGAAGAATGGTGAAAATCATATTAAAGATGAACCAATGAGAAAATACTATGGAAGACAAATTGAGTGCCGAATCTTCCTAACCAATCAACAATCCACATGTGTGTTTCAGGATCCCAATTTAACAATAAACTGCATCTCACATCATAAATCCACGTATCTACTATTAATTTTGCTAATAGGATGGAGTACAGTACTCTAGGAGCCGTGGAATGCTTGGTGTCTAATTAATAAGGGGACAGGGATTAATTATAAGGTACAATTAAGCATGGGACCAAAATATTGAAGGAGAAAATGCTGGAGAAAATAAGCTACATGATCAATTACTCTCCTTATACCATTACTACATTTGTCTGTCAATATCTTTGGTTATGTACAAATTTATTTATTAACACTTACCATTTCCATGTTTTGTACAATATATAACTGGTAAATGTCCATTCCCTTCATTCGCTTTCTTTACCTACACTACTACGTATATTGTAGTTGGCGGCCAAAGCTATTACACTACTAAAAAATTGCCTTTCAACGATGGAAAATTCCATCGCTAAAGCCTCAAAATCCATCGCTAAAGGTCAGCACCGATGGAAAACTGGCTGTCGAAAACGCCATCGGTGAAGGTCGCATCGCTAATGGTTTCCGATGGATTTTTTGTCTGTTGGAAATTTCAGACTGCCAAATATTTCCAATGGCCTTATTCCGTCAGAAGTTTCCGACCGTAACGGCCGTTGGAAATTTCTTTCCAACGGTCATTTTAAAAATCTACTTAAAAATATTTAACATACCCACGACCCTACCCACCTCACCCGCCAACCCACTTATCCAGTCAGCCACGCCCGACCCTCTTCCCCGTCCTTCCGACCTGCGAGGAATTAATTCTTACTATTGCAAGGATGGAGTTTCGAACCCATGACCTGGTGGAGATCGGAAGAGCAAGTCCCAACCACTAGGCTCACTCACGTGTTTGTTAATGTTTCAGTTCAAATTATATATAAACTTTGTTTGAATGATTTTACCAATTTAAAAATAAAGTATTTTCCTTATGAAACTTTGAACTTTTATTTAATTTAATTTTTATTTATATTTAAATATATGTTATACTCTAAATTTTATTTGCTAGTGTCAATTAATTTAATATTTTTTACACCAGTTT
>CAVNYN010237577.1:0-14277 GCA_963692815.1 Nyctanthes arbor-tristis | reverse complement strand
TTCATGGAACATTATTTTTTGGCATCACTATTCATCATTCACTCTGTGACATCTCAGTTTTTCCTTACACTTTCGTCTCATGTGATAAAGTGAAAATGAGGACCCAATTAAATACGCATATAAGATTAAGGACTAAAGTATTAAAGTGAGAAAAAAATGCAAAGAATCAAATTGGGTCCAGAAAGTTCCCGTGCAAATTGGACCCAATTGCCATCATCTATCTATAATATAAATATACACATATAATATAATATTATATGCATAAATAAAATAGAAAGGGAAAGCGAAGAAGTGAGAAACAGAAAAGAAAGAGAAAACCGAGAGAAAAAAAGGAGTCGGGAGATGAGAGCCGTGAAAAAAAAAAACAAAAAGTGGAAATTGGAAGAAACTTGGAAGAAGAAGAAGAAGAAGAAGAAGAAGACCACAAGGATTTACCAAGTAAAGTAAGTGTTATTTATTTTTTAAGTTTTAATTTATATATGTTAAGATATAATTTTCATTTAAGGTTTATGGAATTTCTTGTGGAATTAACTTTAAAACCATGGCATAAATTGTTTTCTATGGTATAAGATGTTTTCTATACGGTAAGGAATAAGAATTTTAGTTTATATATGAAAGATATAAGAAATTTAGTGTGTGTATATATATTGGTGTGCATAAATATATATATATATATACACGCACATATATATATAAAGAAGAAGGGGAAAAAAAGAAAAGAAAGCAAAAAAAACGTGAGCTTTCTGCCAAAGTTTAAAAACAAAAAAAAAAAAAAAAAGAGAGAGAATCCAGAAAGCAGGCAGAATTCTGGCCCAAAAAAAAAAAAAGAAGAGAAAAAAAGAATTGAGGAATCTTGAGGAGAATTAGATGTACAAGAAATACACACAAGTCTTACGAACATTTAAACTTTGATTTAAGTAAGTTTAAGATGGAAAATATGTTTAGAGTTTATAGAAATTTTTATGAACATGTAATACTATGTTGTAATTTTATTTAATACATGCTTTAGATGCATTAAATAGTTATTTGATTGTGAAATTTGATGTTCTTGATGAAACTATAAGAATTTATAGTTGGTTATTATAAAGATAAAATTTTGTATGAAGTAACTTGAAATTTTTGTACAAGTTAGTGTTATGGTTGTATGGAGTGATATTATGGTAGTGGACAAATTTGGTGAAGTGAGATTTAATGAAGGAAATGAATGGCTTAATATTTAAAAGCAAGTGTAGGAAATTTTATTAAAGACTAAGAATTTATGTTTAAAAGGGAAGATTTAGTGTTGTTATTTTAGTGGATAATTGAGATTTTAATATTTGGTATTATTATAATTACTACGATGTTATAAAATCTAAAATGATTATATAAAAAAAGGATAACCATTTGTCTGATTGAATGATGAAAAAATCTTACAAATTTAATGAAATAGAGAATTTGTATTCCAAAGGAAATTTTATATTTATGAATCTTAGTTCAAGTAGAGATTTTTTAATTAGTAAAATATGTTACAAAGAAAAATAAATGAGAATGAGGAAGAGATGCAAAGAAAATTTAGTTATGTGTGATTATGAAATATAAGAAGTTTATTAGAAGTGAAGTAAATGTTAATTAGAATTTTTATAATTTCACAGGCAATGACAAAGGCTAAAAACGAAATGAAACACGAAAAAGATGCTACATGTACATGGCTACTTAGCCGGTGAGTGGAGCTCTCTTTTCTCCTTTCTTTCTAAATGAAAATTTTTATGCTTTGATTGCACATAAATTTATAATGTTTATGATGATAATGTATTGTTATGAAATTTCACAAAAGATGATATTTTCTTAAGAAAAGTTCGTATGCATTTTTATATGAAATGACGCTTCATGATTTTTAGATAAATGTTCGATTTGAAATATGATTCACGATGCAAGGTGTTTATGACGATTATGTATTTCTATGAAATTTCAAAA
The DNA here is from genome assembly GCA_963692815.1 of Nyctanthes arbor-tristis. Lineage (NCBI taxonomy): Eukaryota > Viridiplantae > Streptophyta > Magnoliopsida > Lamiales > Oleaceae > Nyctanthes > Nyctanthes arbor-tristis. The sequence goes on along the minus strand of CAVNYN010237577.1, from coordinate 12,324 downwards.
AGTTGATATTTTTTTCAGAAAAAGTCATATGAATATTTATGCGAAATGATACTTTACGATTTTTAAAAAAAATGTTTTGAGTTGAAACATGATTTTGATGCATTAAAACCCCCCCAAATGTGGTATCCTGTGTCATGAATATGCTGCCTACGGGTGAAGGGGCCTTTGGCTCAAGCTGTTAATACGATATGCCGCCTGCGAGCGAAGGGGCTTATAGTTTAAGCTGACCAATGAACGCCTCCCAGGCGAAGAGACCTATGTGCTAGTTATAGCTCAAGCTGGTTGTTGTGCCGCCTAAGACGGTGTCTACGCGCGTATGACTTGTATCATGATCATGTAATGTTGAATACTCTTTGGGGAAAGTTCTATGAAGATCTTGAAAAGAAATGATTTTCATAATGCTTACAAGAATGACAATGATTCTATAAATGTTTCGATGTGCGATGAATTCGAGTTGATGAATTTTATGATGATTGTTAGAATGAAATAATGTTCATGATGTTTTCAATACGTAATGATTTTATAAATGTTCATGTTATGCTGGAATTGAGTTCAAATTATGAAAGTTAAACATTTGAGATTTTGTAAAGTTATATTATGATTTTCCAAAGCATGTTTATTTAAAACTCCACTTACTGTGCTAGTTAGCTTATATGTTTTCCTAAATGATTTTCTTTTCAAGTAGCAATCGGAGTTTGGGCAATGCATTATTATCGAGCTTGCTATTTTTGAGAATTAAACCACCACATAATGAAATTGATTGTTATAAAATTTATCAATCTTATGAATCATAAAGTTGCACTAGTTAAGATTATTAATGTATATTGTATTGGGAGTATGTGTGAATGGTAATTGGGTTAGTGTATTTATTCTTGTGGAAAGTATACTTTTTTGAATGATGGCGTTTGTCATATTGTGTGGAGTTAGTGTGTTTGTTGGAAGTTATGCAGGTTGGTTTTGTTAATAAAATAAAAGAGATGCTGTCGAAATTTTTCTAAAATAATTAATATGTTAATGAGCCTTGATAGTAAATTCTAGCTTTTAGTTGAAATTTATCGTCAGCTCACGTCACACTCCTAGTAAGTTAGAGGTACTAAGAGTGAGGCGTGTCACACACTCTCTTTCATTACATGCTATAGAATTGTAAAGAAACCAATTGCATGACTACTTTATATAACTTTTTCGTCCCAAAATCTTAGCAACACCAAAATCCAATCAACATTAGTAGTCAACAATCCCGCTATTGGTACTTGGTAGTTTACACGCTCAGTTACACAATAGGTGGAAAATGATTCAAATGCCCTTAATGAGTTAAAACCCATCTTCAACCCCATATTCCCAAATCAGATCCCCAATTGGAGAACTAGCATCTCAGAACCTCACCTCCCTCACCAGCCGTCTTCCAGCTGGCTCCTTCACCGCCGACTGTCAATCGCCCAAGTTACACATTGTTACCGGAGACCGGATAACCCCAAAAATTAGAGCACAATTTTCGAAACACCCCATCCCTCTCACCATGAATCAGTCGCTCTCACTTGAAGTACATGCAACTTTTTTTTTTTTTTAAAAAAACAAACATCTAATTTTTATTCATACCCCAAAAGAAAGGTACAACTAAAGAAAATAATTCAACCCTTCTCCAACCCGAACAAAGAGTGAAAACAACTACAGAGATCCAAAAAACGAAACGTTACATGAAGAGAAAAAAACCAAGCAGCACCAAAGCTCGATTATCAATAGCATATCACGAACATCTACCAAGCAGAAAAATAAAGGGCTATTGCCTCCAAAGAACCCCTATCAAGAGGTGTGAACGGCATGTTCATGAGCTTCAACAACCACCAAATAATTAAATTGCATGCAATTAGAAAAGAGGGAAACCCCATAAATTGAATAAATTCGGAGCCTTGTATGAAACTATATTAATACTCCTACACAGTAACCTTCTATAGAGCCAACAACAAAAAATGGGGTGAAAATGAAAATATCTAGTCTTCAAAAACCAACCTCCTTGGCTCCAGCGCAGCGAAACAAGAAACGAGTTGATGCTATGAGCTGATACTTTTTTTTTCCCATGATACTTGTTAGCCGGAATGTGACTCCGTTGTCACTGATGCCTTCTCCCAAATTTTGGAGGTGGTCGAATGTTGACGGAAGGTAGTGATTTGCGGATCTGACCTCGGACGGAGTGATTTGGTTATCCGATGTCCGGCGACTGTAGATAACTTCGGCGGCTAACGGTCAGCGGTGAAGGAGCTAGCTGGAAGATGGCGGGTGAGGGTGCAATGCTGGTTCTCAAATTTTGGGATGGGGAGGTTTCAAAATCTGAGTTGGGAATGGGGTTGAAGATGGGGTTTTAACTCATTAAGGGCATTTGAGTCATTTTCCACCTATTGTGTAACTGAGCTTGTAAACTACCAACTACTAATAGCTTTTTTGGGTAGTCAATCACTCAATGTACGATGGTAAATGATATGGTGGCCATTTGTTAGCTGTCAAATAAAAAAAAATGATGTTAAACTTTAAAATTTATAATAACGGTTCTCTTTAGGGAAAAAATCCACAAAAATAAAGAAAATAAAGGTCGGTAATTAATTAGGAAAAAGGGTTCAAAGTGACACCAAACACGTCTTGTAAACTACTAAATTACCAACCCATCAGTCATCACCCATGGCCAGGACTCATGAGCGCCTCCCAAACACGTCTGTCCCTAAAAATTGAACAACACTGCATGATTTCTCTGTTTGTGTTGACATAATTCAGAGAAGGGATAAAATGAGACCAAGAGTAACTATAAAAATCCTTTCTCCTCGAGGTCGAGGAGCAGAGATCTAGGGAAATTTTCTTCTGTTAGGCACAGAAAAGCTTCTCCTTTCGGGTAACAATTGATTTACTGGGCATATCGTAGAGTAATGTGGAGAAGTTGATTGTTATCCATATCCTTAACACATATGTGGTGCGTTTTTTATTCTGTAATCGGAAAATATGCAATCTTTATGCTTCTATGGGATGTTTTCTTTATGGGGTTTTAATAAATTTTGATGTTACCTTTGTTGAGTTTTGAATGCCGGCAAGAATTCGAAACAGTAATGAAATTCAGTTAATTGTGTAATTCATAATGCAAGTTATGGTCTTGTATATGGTTCTTGTCGATCAATTTTGCTTTCTTTGTTATTTTGAGGAATTGAATTAGCATTAAATTGTCTGTTTTCTGGAGTAACAGAGATTCTTTTCTATCTTTTGACTGTAAAGAGGAAGCTTTTCTGGGGGCTTTTTGGTCCTTTTTGTTGGCCTTAATCCCAGTGTGTTCTGTTCCTCTTGAAATTCTATTTTATTTCTCCTTTTCATTTTCTTCACGTGTATTTGGTTCTGTTTGCTTCTATATCATGACTGAGCTTTAAAGTTTGCCTTCTAAATATCATAATTGCTGGTTTCAGTATGATGTTTTTCGTGTCTGTAAACTCATTCGTCAGGGCCTCTTCCTTTTTCGAATTTGTGGTGGCAGAATGGGAAGCACTGGTGAGATCAATTATGGGGAGTACACCCATGAAAACCTTGAGAGGGAACTCTACTGGCCTGGTGTGTCTTCTCTAAGACTACGATAATGCTTGATTCTAATTTGGTGGCACTATCCAGTGTTTGGAATTGATAGTTGGCTGCTGGTAGTTAAACATTATATACTTTCATAATGTTATTTTACTTCGAGTTGGAATTAGAAGGGCTGGCTGCTTTGTATATGTTATATTGCCATTTCTAGACCCGTTTTTCTGCTGACTGCTTTGTATATGTTTTATTGCCATTTCTAGACCCGTTTTTCTTAGGAACAGATTTTGGGGTTTATTTTCTCTTCAATGAGTAATCTTACTGTTGGAAGTTTCTGAGTCTGGAAATGCATGCTTTTCTTTTCCGTTAATGCCAAATGATGAAGGATGCTGTTTATACCCTGTAACTGGTATTGGCAGTGATAAGTTCTAACAGTACAAAATGGGCCTTTATGCCTGATGCATTTGGATCAGAGCTCAAAACTCTAATAAAAGAATCACCAGGCATATTTTTTCTGCGTCACTTGATGCGTGTTTTATAATGTGGATGCTGAACATGCATTTGAATGTTTCTATATGGTTATTAACTTTATCATTATGGATTTCAGGTTTTTTTACGCTGCCAGTGCCTGTATCTATCCTGAATTTAAGCAGCTTGATACTAATGTTAGCTTGAAGGAGTCTGATGCTTGGCCTGCCGAGGTTCTTTACTACCTTTTAATTTTGTTGTGCTTCAAGACTTCTTCGCATTACTGATTATTTCGAATTTGTTTAGCCTCAAGATGCTTACGGCTTAGAGAAGCTGGCTACGGAGGAATTATGTAAACACTACAACAAGGACTTTGGAATCGAGTGCCGAATTGGACAGTTCCATAACATTTATGGTCCATTCGGCACATGGAAAGGTATAATTTATGACGTGGCTGACAGAAAGTATTTCTTTTGTTCTCTAAATGGGAATTCTCTTAATTCATCGACTTCATCAATCACTGCAGGTGGAAGGGAGAAAGCCCCTGCTGCATTCTGTAGGAAGGCCCTCACTTCAACTGATAAATTTGAGATGTGGGGTGATGGGCTACAAACTCGATCCTTTACCTTTATTGATGAATGTGTTGAGGGTGTACTGAGGTATGTACATATAAGACATCTTTAGTAAGATAAATGAGACAATAATTAAGAAAGGAAAAAAAGATAGAAAAATTAAAATATCTTCTGCAATACTTTCTATAATCTGTCCAATACCGTGTACTAAACATGCTTTTGCCGTTTTGGGGGAAAAATTTAGTTTTTAGTGATTCTATCTGAAGTTCCAATGTTCTCGGGTGCTACTGGGTGGTGGTTATTCTAAATGTTCCATCTTTACAGTTTTGTCATGCAAATGCTGTCTTATACCAGTGGTAATGTTTCGCTTGAAAGAATTTATCTAGCATCAAAATGCTGTGTAACCTTGTAAAACCATATAGTGTACTCATGCAGTAATTTTATTTCAGTAGTTTCTCATTAAAGTGTTTGGCTAATGTAGCTCAGAAAGCTGGATCTTGAAAGGGGACATTAGACATGTCCTCTCAGTTATTTGCATTTTCAACTTCTAATTCTTATTTTGTCCATCCTTCCCTTTCCCTCCTGGCCACAATCTATCACAATTATAAAGATAAATCATTGAAGATTTTTTAATTCAAAAGTCCCATTGTATGCCTAATACAAATTGTTTTACATATTCAGATTGACCAAATCGGACTTCAGAGAGCCTGTAAATATTGGAAGTGACGAGATGGTCAGCATGAATGAGATGGCAGAGATCGTTCTGAGCTTCGAGAACAAAAACCTCCCCATCTATCACATTCCAGGACCAGAAGGCGTGCGTGGTCTTAACTCAGATAACACTCTGATCAAAGAAAAGCTTGGCTAGGCACCTTCTATGAAGCTGAAGGTACCTTTTCCACGGAGTTTCTTCTTTATTATTTTGGCGTCTAATGACTTGATTTAACGCGTATATATATGACTCGACAGTCTTATCCAAAATTTCCTAATCCTTGAAGGATGGGTTGAGAATCACGTATTTCTGGATCAAGGACCAAATTGAGAAAGAAAAAGCTCAAGGTGCCAATGTTTCTATCTGTGGGTCCTCAAAAGTGGTGGGAACTCAAGCTTCAGTTCAGCTTGGTTCTCTAGGCGCTGCTCTGGCAAAGAATGAAAGAGACAGAGCTTAGCATGTTTACTTTATGCACATGGCTAGGTCCTACATTTCGGGTGATTTTGCTAGAGTTGAATATATCCCTCTCAGCCTTTGATATTCTTCCATTTGGATATGCTTTTTGTTCATTTATACATATAAGGATTCACATGTAATCTCTATCTATTCAGCATGGGGCCTGTTGTTCTTTCTCTAAACTTAGATGCCATCCATGACCATTGTTATATTTACGCTCTTACCGAAGCAATGCCTTGTTTTCTTGAACTCTTCGTTAAGGACTTAAGGCAGAGGCTTGCATGTGAGTGATGTGTCTGTTTTGTGGGGGGTGGCATACAGATTCTATTAAGAGCATGTTCTGGAGGACTAAACAATACTTGACCAAAAATAGGCTGGCTTGTTTATTACAATTCGCGGCCTCGTCTAGTAATGTGCGCGGAATATGTCCCGTCATTTCATCAGTTATAATATATGTTGAATCCTGGGTAACTGTGAGTTTACGCTGTTTGTTCAGGCCTCCTTCAGGGTGTGGCGGGGAGATGGGACTTTGCTTACTGATTCTGTATGTGGTCCAGAAATGGTATCATTTTTAAGGACCATTCAATATGGATAAGGCAATAAAGATGCCTGAATGAACATATAATGATATGAGTAAGGATAGATTTTGACACCAAATTCAAGAAGCAAGATTAACATAGAAGCTTTACAAATTAAAGGTTTAAATTTAGAACTTGAATTGGGTAAGGGGCCTGTGTACTGTCACAAATTATAACGTAAGGTCTACCACTTGAGCCGACCTCAAACGGTTACCCTTCCCAAGTGCAATGAAAGTCACCAATCTACACCATTGGCGTTCTTGATCACCCATTTACCCCATCCAAGTAAGTATGCAACTCGATGTCCAACCGACCTTTTTATAGCTAAGTGGCCCACCATTCCTTACATTTATACTCAATGTGGGAATAATGAATGTACCAAGTTCTAACCCCAAGTTATATAAATCTTTGATTCTGGCGGTCACAATTGCCCTTATTTATGTTGTACTAGTGCACATTTCTACAAGTAGCTCCACCGAGGTCGAAATCAAAAGATCTGTCTGCTTGAGAGAGAAAAGTTTGTTTGACGAGCTCAATTAACCAATATCAAGTTATTATTATTTATCAAGTTGTTTTACGTCAAAATCATCGCTTGGTTCAGCCAGCAAATCTGAAACGCCTCTCCCACATTTAAATAGAAGTTAATTGTTTCATAATGAATCCCATAAACAGGTGCATTTCATGGACCTATATATAGAATTTACAAGTTTTTGGACACTTAAGAGATGTTTCCATTTGATCAAATTATATATGGAATACAAGAATGAACACTCGTTTTTGTATAAAGCCCCAAATGTGGATGTAACTCATCTTCGGTGAACTCCGAGACTTTGAGTCTTAATAGACACTAGCGCCTTAAGAGCTAACTATAGATTTTTCGACAATCATGGCACAATACTCATCAATCCATCTTTGTTCAGCTACAACTATGGTCAAGTTGTGTCTCCATGTGGCTAAGTATATATTCAGGGGTGGATTTAGGTGTACCCACCCACTTCCGTGGCTACCTCCACTTCAGAAAAAATCCTTTGATAGCCCTTTGAATTTTTTTTTTTTTTTTTAAAGTATTGTTTCGACTCATCAATTACTAGCTTTTTAGTTAGCTATTCTCATGAAATCTAGCTTGGCACATTTGGAACTTGTACTTTTTTTTTTCCCAATCCACTAGTTTTGAAGTACATATAATTGCTTGACGAGTACAAAATAATTTGGATATTGGGTACCATCTAATGCTTCAGGAAAATTGGGTTTTTGAAGTAGTTGAAGACTTTAGACTGCAAGTTGTTAATTTTCTCAACCACCCAATATATGAAAATTAAATAGCATATAGGGCACATTGTTCTTCAATTTTCATGGAATGGAATGACTATAAGGCATATACTTGGACAATATTCTATAGGGTTTAATACACGTTTGCTATCCTGTTAGAATAATGATAAGCAGTATCGTCAGTTCCAAGTTATTTACTATCAGTTAATAATAACAATAATATTATCAAACGTGATTTTGAGCACTAGTGATGAATTACAGCACTGGTCTTTTCCATCATCTTGAGCTTTGGACTTGTTTGGGTTACTAGCCTTATTTGGAACTTGTAAATATTAATTTCCAAATGTGCCAACATGTTTGTTTAGGAAATAAAAATCCTTGCAATTTTTTTTGCTGTGTTTTGGAGTTGTTGATGAAGTACGTTTGACAACAATCACTTCAATTAATTTTCTCAACTACCCAACATATGCAAATTAATCAAAGAATTCCACCCATTTGCTAATTTTGAATTTGTAGACTTGGATGCCAAATTTTCAAGTTAAGTACTTTTACGGATCAACACTTAATTTTCCTATGATCAATTACTATTTTACTAGCTAGCTAGGGATCGTGGATTAAGGTTTCATTAATTTATTATTATTGACATACCTAAAATGCTTTGTTAAATGATTGCTTATTTTGACAACTATAGCATAGAATCTCGGGCTCATTATATATAGGCTACTATTTTAACTAATTAATTTATTTTTATTCTCTCTTTAGTTCGTTGTGATACATGCAGTTATTAAAAAAAAAAAAAAAATCTCTCATAATAATTAAGAGAAAAAAAAATAAACTATTTTAAAAATTAAGATATGTAGATACACGATATTTGACTTGCAATACTCTTTATTGCCATGTAAAGTATCAGTTCTCGCCTCTCGGCCTTGTACTATTAAACGCTCTTCCGATCTTATAGTTATTCTTGTTGCTTGATATTATTATACCATCATGAATTTATATTTAAGTTATAACATTAATTTGTAATTATCTATTGATTCACTAATATAAATAAACAATATTGAACTTAGAATAAACGTAAATATTACTCGAACAGCACTGCATCTTGATCTATACGTTGTCGTGGCTGGAATTCTGGGGCTACTAATCTACTAATCCTTATTTATATTATTGTGTAAATGTATTTACTATTATAATACAGCGATAATTATCCTATGGGCAAATAGAAGTGTTCTACTAACATGGGGAGCCATCATAAATTTCCGATGGACCTACGACATTTTTTATCGTAGGCCAATATGTGCCATTGCCCATTAGAAAATTTTAACGGAATGTTTGTCAGTTGCCAATAATTTGTTGGGAATTTTTGACAATATTGTTAGAATAGTATATATTAGAATATTATATATTTGTATGATTTATTTAATATGTTATTTATTGTTTTATGTAAGTTAGGCATTGTGTATATAAGAGACATTTAAATACACTTTTTGGGTATTCCAAAAATTCTAGGTTTTGTTCGGGTGGGATTTGTTAAAGCTAAACTCATTGTCGACTGGTTACATGCCTTAATTGCTGTTTGAGAAGTGCACTTACAAGTTCCTCCTCAGTAAAGTGTGTAGGCAAGGAGTTATTATAGAAGTCCATATAAGGTTGTCTTCCACCCCTGATCCTTATTGTGTTATCAGCTTGAAACCAGTTAACCCGTACAATGGTGTTTGGACAATTACCGAGTGCACCTAAATCTTCATAACTAGAAACAAATCCGGATGACCCTTTCATTTCCGAGTTAACCTCTACTTGCAGCATTGCTTGAGAGGTGAGGGTTGAGGCCCTGGAATCACCCACAAGCGGAAAATTTTTGCCTGGAGGTTTACGAGTATTGAAACCAAAGTGCGTCCTGCTCCATGATCACCATTTGGAAATTGGAATCCCCTGTAACAAGGTAGGCTTATCGTCGAATATATGAGTCCTCCTTTGAAGTGGACAGTCTGTGCATGGGAGTCAACTTGCATATTCATAGTGGCACCAAAGGATTGAGATTGACCAACTTGGTCAAAAGAGGAATGCTGCTTTGGTTCTGTACCATGATTTCCATGTATTAAATGTACTTGCTTCACATTATCATTCAGTTCTACCTGGTTGTCCCTAGGAGTTAACTTTTGAATGCCATAGCAGAAAGGATTTCTTTGATCAAAAAAGGGTAGAGATTGTGCTGAAGGCTGAAGCCCTGTTGTGTGCTGCTGCCTGATAAGTAGCGAGGCTATGAGTTGGGATTTGACCAGTGGATCCATGAGTGTGTAGATCATTGATCAAAGGTATCAGTCCAAAGGACAATGCATCTGGGAGTCCGATAAAAGTATTTTTCAGTCCACCCTGGTGTTGAGATGCTCTTCTAAGGTACATGCAAAACTTCTGAAGATGGCTTGCAACGTTCTCTCTTGTAAGCCCAGAAACGTTCATCAATTCTAGGATCTTCTTAGGGACAACATTGTCTATTCCTAGTTGACGAACAACATTTACGAATTGTTGATGGAGATCCATGGAAAAAAACAACGCATGGTTTCTTCAATGTAGATGTGTTGTCCCTTTCTTCATCGTCTTCCTTGTCTTTTCTCTTTTTCATATTTTTATAATTTGCTTTATTTGCTGATGATGCATAAGCAAAATTTTCAACTGATTTTTGTTGTTGTTCACCATCTTCTGAAATTCCTAATCCTTCAAAGTCTTTTTCCTTGGACTCTTGCTTTTTTTCTGAACCACATGCTGCCATATGTTATTTAATGATGACATAATCACAGGCACCATGAGTAATACCTTCAAAACGATATCACTGCTATCATCCCTTGCCATCATAATGAGGGGAAGGTCCATTTTTAGGCCAATATGCTCCAGAAGTTTAAAATCATCCATGTCCAACATGTGAGCAACGCTCATAACTATATCATAGCGATTTTTGTTTCTGCGAAGAAAATCCAATGTACTCTCTGCATCATGTATTTGAGTAACTTCGTAGCCACACTTTTTAAGCATACTATCCAAGATCCTAAGACAAGTGCTATCATTGTCGACGACAAGTACCCAGGAGACCCACTGGGAACCAGTCAGATGCTCCATCTCTGGTTCTCCAAGAAGCACTTGAGATTGAAAACAACATGGGTTTCATTGATTGAGATTTCATCTCTTCGTCAGTACTCAAAACACAGACTTCTACAAATTCATACACAGAATAAAACCCATTTAACAACTCTCTCAATAATCACACAATATTCATTTTTCTGATTCCTTCTATATATGCATTCAGAGAACAAAACCCATATGAAAAGAACATCAAACATGATCAAGAATCAAGCATTATGAAATCCCAGTGCCTTGAATTCATTGAAATCGCAAGATTAGACTTCTTTTCTATATGGGTTCAAAGAATTTTATTTGTATGGAATTCTTGGGAGAGTTTTCCTGGATGAAAGTTCCACTCTTGGAGTAGGAGCATATTCTCTATATCGTACTATTGTTGGTTTTCTTGTTTACCTTACAATTACCCGTCTTGATATTGCTTACACTGTGCATGTTGTTAGTCAGTTTGTTTCTGTTCCTACTGCTGTTCATCAAGTAATTGTGGTTCGTATTTTGAGTTATCTTCATGGCTCATGTTTTCAGAGTCTCCTCTTTCCCTCCGCCTCTTCCTTAGAGCTTCGAGCTTATTCTAATGCAGATTTGGGCTGATGATCCCAGTGACCGTAAGTCTACAACTGGATTTTTTGTCTTTTTCGGTGATTCTCTTATTTCCTGGAAGAGTAAAAAGTAGGCTGTGGTTTCTCGCTCCTCCGCGAAGAAAGAGTATCGTGTCACGGCATCGACTACTACTGAGATTGTGTGACTGCGATGGTTACCTTCTGATATAAGAAGTTTACCTTTCCTCTCCTACACCTATGTATTGTGATAATAAAAGTGTCATCCAGATATCTCACAATTTTGAGATCGGAAGAGCGCACCAAGTACATTGAGATTGACTATTTTCTTGTTCGTCATCATCTTCAGCATTGGACCATCACTTTACCATTTGTTATTTCTTCATTGCAGCTTGTAGACCTCTTCACTAAGTCTCATTCAGATCTCTCACTTTTGTTTCTTACATGACAAATTCTCGCGGCTCCTTGCTGTAGCATCGTGAGTTTGCCAAGGAAGGTTAGAATAGCATATATTAGAATATTATATTTGTATGATTTATTTTAATATGTTATTTATTGTTTAATGTTAGTCCTTGTGTATAAAAGAGACATGTAAATATAACTTTTGGGTATTCTAAAAATTCTAAGTTTTGTTATTTCTCTTGGTGTCTCTCTTTTTCTTATCTTCTTCCCTTTCATGGCTAGATCTTCGCTGTATGTGAAGAACACATACGTTTGTTACATTGTTAACAAATATATACGTTACAATCCTTCTTCTTCCCCGCCCCCCCCTCAATTTTTTTTGAACAATTATGTTACAATCCTTCCATTTTCATATATATATATATATATATATAACTTTTTGTTACTTTCTTTCAATTAATTATAATTTTTGTCGATGATCCATCTGAATTATCCGTAATTAATAGTAGTAAAAAACTTTTGTCCGGTCAAAAGTTAAGTTTGCAGTACTGGATTTTGTCCCATTCGAGTTGGTAGTTGTGATTCTTCAACATCATAAAATAGAATAAAGTAAAATGAGAGCAAAATTAATT
>CAVNYN010237576.1:0-18708 GCA_963692815.1 Nyctanthes arbor-tristis | reverse complement strand
GCCCCTTCACCAACTGAAATCAAAACCAAACATGTGGGTTGAGTTGCCCCTAACCCCCACACAAACCATATTTTTTAAAGAAACAATTGGTCCCGCTGTTTGATTTTGAGTCCCAACCATCTTTGAGATGGTTTCAACTTAAGGACACAAATAATCAATGTTTGTGGATACTAGAAATTTATTGTTTTTACCCTGTTTAGTATCTTAAGACCAAAAAATTTAAGACAGAATTAAAAAGAGGTCAATGAAGTTATTGAGAGATGTTGTTAATTACTACTGTCACTAATCATCACTAAAATATGAAAGAGTGGATGAGAAAATCTTTTGATTTCTCATTTCACCCTAATGATATGTTCTTTTTTTAAGTACGGTTGGTTCATTAGTTAATTTATTTTAAAAAATCATCTTTCAATTAATATGTTAGATATGATTTGAACAAGTGTTGCAGCGGTTAACTTCTCATATTTTGGGTAGAAAGTCCCTGGTTCGAACCGTGATGCGGGATTGGAAAAACGAATAATGAAGTAGATTAGCCAAGGGGACAAAGCAACTCACCACCCAAGGAAACGCCTCTGGGATATAGATATAACCACCCAAAGGGATTCGACAAGGGATAGATGACAGAAGAAAAAGAGAAAAAAAAGCGTCATTATAGGGGCCTATTTCTTAGACGTTGCTTGAGGCGCTGTTGGCCACATATCCAGCCTTGCTAATAAAAGAGATCGGAAGAGCACACGTCGAACTCCAGTCACCTGAGATCTAAGTCAGAATCTTTTAATGCCAAGACTTTAAAAACAGGAGACATAATCTTGGAAAAGACTTACCAATCTTATATACACACACACACAATACATATACATACACACATAGACACACGCATGTATATATATGCTTTAATCTTTGTCATTTTGTGATGAGAACCGACCAACGATTGATATGAATTTTCAGGAAAGCCAAAAATCCGATTCTCAATTATTGGACATTTGCAATTTATACCCCGCGAAAAAAAAAACAAGAAATAAAGCCCGAAAATATTCTTGCTATAAGGCGTGAATCCAAATTACCATGAATACAAGATTTAAAGGCAACAGAAATCACTTCTCTTTTGGAGTTAATCTCCAATATTAAAAATCATAGAAACTTGAATAATGTTCATTACAGATAAATTGGTATTTAATTTAAATAAGTAAAAAAGAACACTAGTCTAACTAGGAAAAACTTGAAGATAATTAGGAAACAATTGAAAAAAAAAATAAATACAAAAAAAAAATAGTTCGCAAAAAAAAAAAAAAAAAGAAATACTAAACTCGCGACAAAAATTGGGCCTATATCGTGTTTGGCCCGTTTCCCGCGTGATCCAAAAGCTGGCTTGCATAATTCATGCCCATATTTTCCTCCATTTTTTTTTTCAATTCTATATTTGCCCTGTATTCTCAATCATACGTTGTATGGGAAGATCTAATTCAAATTATATAAGTAGAACCTATAATATCCAGTTCACGTTACGTAAGTCCAACTTATAATAATTTTTTAAGAAACTCACAAAGAAAAATTACTCCTAATTATTTGGCTATTAAATTAATTTTTTACTTTTGAAGAAATTTGGCTAATATATTGTAGTTGAATTAATTCATTCTATTTAATTTGTTTATCTTTGAATCACATATGATAAAAAAAAGGTATTGGACAAAAACTAACTTAAATAATAATCACATAATTACAAAACGAATAAAAATTTATTAAAAATGGATAGAAATTAGAAGATAAGATAAATCAAAGAGTTTTAAAAGGGCCGTAAGAATTCTTCGATGGGAGAGAAGGAGAAGTCTAAGAAGAAATGAAAGAATATAATAACATAAATAAATAAATAAAAACAGGAAAATTAGTCTTTAATGCACCCATCATAGAATATAATAATATATAATACAAGAGTTTTCAATTGGACTTAGATTCTCAATTGCAATTTTCCCACCCATAATTTTGTTGACATCATCATGATAGTACACAATGATTTGAGTTGGTTTATCTTGATGTTGCACAATGATTTAGGCTGGATTACTACCTCTACAGGTGGTGCCCCAATTGGTTTTATTTTTTTTATTTTATTTATTTAGTTTATGAAAGCATAGCAATTCCCATAATAATGAGTAAGTGAAACTAATACTCCGTCAATTATTTCAAAGGCGAACTGGAAAGTATTACTAGAATAATCATGAAATTCTTCTTTGCCCTTAAAGACGCACCTTTTTCAAGTATTACTATGCTTTCATATACTTTACCCTTATCCCTTCAATCTTCCCATAATTTTCAAAATTCATTCCATAATTTCCCCTTCTAAAATCACAAAATTTCATAATTTTCAAATTTTCTTTTCTTAGAGTCCTTGAATCTATGGAAACCAAACCCAAAAAAATGTCACTTTTCTATTATTACTATTTATATTATTATTATTATTATTATTATCATCATCATCATCATCATTATTATTACTACTTACTAGAATTCTCGCTTGTGCGTTGTACAGGGACTCTAAAAGTAATAATAACAAAATTCATTTTAGTTTATACAAAATTTTAATAAATTAATAATACAGCTAATTGAATCATACATTAATATTATGAGACATAAGTTTTTATAACCATTCTACCATATCTGGATTTATTTGTCAGTAACATTTTTCACACCATTTAATTTTACATAAATAAAAATTAATTGAGGTGATTCAATAAAAGTAAAATGTTTAATAGAAATTATTGAACAACTATTATAGTACAACTGTATCAACCTGTGGTCCATTGCTCACACAAATAATCCGACCTAAAATATAGTAAGGCTATATTTAAAACGATAAACTGAAATTTTTGTTCCATAAGAAATTATCAAAAAAATTCCAATTTAATTACACAGTTGGCAAATTGGAGTACTATAATTTTTTAAAAAAATCAAAATGATTTATTGCATTGCAATAACTATATAAAAAGTTCTTCAAAATTCATTAAAATTTGAAATTTACAACTAAGGTTAACTGATATAGATTTTTAAAAATTTATTGGCTTAGAAATGTACTATGCATATGTTTTATTTTAAATGTATTTATATATAAGTGTAGTGATGGTTTTTTCTTCTCTCTTAACATAATTAAAGAAATGGTAATTCAAGAAACAGTAATTTGAATAATAAATATTACTATTTTTTTTGAAACAAAACAAATACTTGCGAAGCTTCAAATTAATTTCAAGTGTGTACCGAGAAAAAAAAATCCCATTCAAATGAAATTATCAATTATGAAATATCCTGTAATTAAGTTGAGTAAGATTTTGCATTATGTGATAGCACTAAAATAACGATGCCCAATTAAAAAAACACTAATTCAATCAAATTGTCAAAATTGAAATTAAATTGATGGTAAAAATCGGGGATAATGTAAGCATTCCTTATAAAACTAATTATCTCAAAATTATGCAGCAAAATAAATAAATAAATAAATGGTATATGTAGAAAGTGATATCAGAAATGACATCACCAAATATCTTAAGAAGCCAGACAAAACGCAGGAAAAATATCCGCTACCTTACTCTTTTAATATATATATATATATATATTATTTAGCATTATAGATTGCATAGAAATCATAAAGTTGAATTAAATTTTCTCAAAATTGTGACAGTTTACGTTTACATTTACGTTTTAAGTGATGTTCTTTACTGTTGTTCCAATTGGATAAACTTTTTAAATTATTGTCTATAAAAATTTTACGTTGTTGCTTGCTATGGATAAAACTCTAGATCTGTAAATTAAAAAATCATTTTTTGTTAAAAAAAATTAAAACTCATTTACTATTGATCTCCACGATCGAGTTTCTTAATGAAAGTCTTCCAAATATAGAATAATTTGGAATTAGTGTAGTTTTGTCAATATACAAATTTTGTCAACACAAAATTAACTCACTAATCTAGATAATGCAAAAAAAAAGCAAAAAAATGGGGGACACCTACATTAAAACGAATATAAAAAAAAAATTGCAAAACTTATAAGCCTTATTTTCGAGTTTTAAAATTTAAACTTTTCTTATTTGAATATTCATCAAGAGTTTTTAATAATTTATATTAGTTTACTAGTTTTCTATATTCCTTGTTTATTTTAGTTTGCTCATTTCTATTTTTTTTAGCATTTATATATAATTACGAGTTTTTATAATTTTTTATTATCCGCTACTAATTTACATGACCGATACGTATTATTAGACTGTTAACTAATAATATGAAATAAGAGATCATTTAAAAGTGAAATATAGTAAAGCATTAATCGAGCACATCTGTAGGTAACTATTAATATAGTATTAATAAAATGTTAATTTAACACGTCAAATATTAAATCAAAATTGTATATTTATTCTTTTTGTTATGAAAATCTAATAACAGGTCTTTGTCTAATATTTTATTATTCATTGTAACTTTTTTGAAAATCAGTCTTCCAGACAATGCACGAGTGAGAGACTAAATTTATAGTTACAATAGTTGACTGTGATATGATTATTTGTAGGGATGGAAACGGTGCGGGTTTGCCATACCCTGAACCCATCCCACAAGTCTTGAAGTCACCCTAGACCCGCCTCAAGCATACAAATTCATAGGACGAGTCAAGACAGGTCGGGTGACGGGGGCATGGGACACTACCATGACCCACGAAAAACTCATGAATATTTTCCCCTTATAATTAATGTTTTGTGCAACGCATTATTAATTGATTAACGTCAAATAAAACAAAACCTTTATTTAGAATTTTAAAGTTCTCAACATTAACTAATATAATAACATGATTCTTTCAATTCGATAGAAAAATCCTTTCACAAAAATAATATAATAAAAAAATAAAAGTAAATTGCCACAGTTTTATGGTTCGATCGGTCAAATTGTCATATCTAATAATTTCTACACATTCTTCCGATCTATTAAATTTATTAAAAATTAAAAAAAGCAATGCTTGGTGGGTCACGGGTCCGTAGGACTGG
Organism: Nyctanthes arbor-tristis; assembly: GCA_963692815.1. Classification (NCBI taxonomy): domain Eukaryota; kingdom Viridiplantae; phylum Streptophyta; class Magnoliopsida; order Lamiales; family Oleaceae; genus Nyctanthes; species Nyctanthes arbor-tristis. The sequence continues at coordinate 13,697 of CAVNYN010237576.1, read as the reverse complement.
TCCAACCTGACCCGTACCCACCCTGGACCCATGGCAGGGGTAGACAATGTTGCCATATACCCGTCCTTTAATTCCAATTCGGTGTGACGGGTCAATCCAATTAGGGGCAGGTCTCTACAGGTTTAATAAGTTGATGGGTCAAATTGCCATCTCTAATTATTTGACTGCTAATTATTACAACTTTATATTAATTTGACGTGTAAACTTGCACAACGTGGTTGGAGGAGACCAGAAGTTTGAACTCAAGCATTTTACTACAAATATCCCATAGTGAATTGTATTTCTCATATCAATTCATAATTTTATACAATACAACTGATATATTATACTTTATTTATGATATAATGTCTATATTCACACGTCAATTTTGATATAAATGTACACGTTGTACAGGTGAAAAAAATCTAGTTACTAATGAAATAAGACAAATGACTAAAATATCCTCACTTATAGCAAAATAGGCGGGAAATTGGGGGCAAATTATACCGCAGCTCATTTCATTTAATTAATATACAAATATAGAGTTCTGGGTCTCCGTCATTGCACTTTGGCCCGGCTATAACTTTGAAATTTATTGTTTTTAGTCCCTGATTTTTTGATATTATCACTTACTCGGAAAATGCTTATCAGAGTATCGAGAACTACCGATAAGTGTAGATATTCTTGACAATTGGTGAGAGAGAAGCACATTAGTGGTGGTGTGTCTTGGCATTCTCACACACACATTGAAAGTCGAGCACATATTAGCTTTTTGGGTAATTTACACCTAACGTCCCCAACTTTTAAAGTATTAATAGATTATGTCTTCTACCTTTATTTCTCCTTCTGTGAGTTCTCAACCTTTTAAAAAATCTCCGTCCAAGTCCCTGATAACGGAAATCATTCATTTCCTCCATTAAGTTGGGGGCATTTTTCGTAAAATATAAAAAAATAAATATTTTAATTTTTAAAAAATTAAAAAACAAAAAGAAAAACGAAGGGAGGGACTGCCATTTCCGGCAGCCTTTTGGGGCCCCCCTATGCTGCCAGAAATAGCAGCAGCACGAGGGGAAGAGACTTCCCACTCCCCAAAAAGCTGCCAGAAATTGCAGCAGAAGGCGACCATTTATGGCAGCCAAAAGAAAAGCAGTTTCTAGGGCTAGCAGCAAAGGGTTGCAGTTTCTAACAGTCAAAAGGAGGGAGTCCCCTCTCCCCCTTGTGCTGCTGCTGCCGCCATTTTTGGCAGCCCTCTGCTGCCATTTTTGGTTGCCAGAAATGGCTGCCATTTCCGACAACCTTTGGGGGAGAGTCTCCCCTCTTGTGCTGTTAGAAATGGCAGCATCATAGGGGGTTCCACCAAAAAGGTTGCGTCTGCCATTTCCGGCAACCATTTAATTTTTGTTTTAAATTAAATATTTATTTTTTTAGTATTTTACCAAAAATGCCCCCAACTTAACATAGAAAATGGATGGATTCCATTATCAGGGACTTTGACGGGAATTTCTTAAAACGTTGAGGACTCACAGAAGGAGAAATAAATGTTAGAGACGTGATGTAATTATTACCCTAACTTTTTTTTTGACATTGTTTGATTCTTTCTAAAACGAGCTGTAACCCTGAGATAAATGGGTTCTTTACTTGTAGTAATTTTCCTTAGCTTATTGAAGTTCTTATTTTTATCTTTTTATTTCCTTGGCTTTGTCTCGGACTGACTAACAAAAATTTTAGTTGGGGTGTTGATAACTACATTTTATACACTTATTTGGACCAGTAAAATAATCATTTTTATTTTTACTTTGAATTTCCTACCTTTTTATTTAAATAAAAATACATGTTAGTACAAAATTTTTTGTAAATTGGCATTCCTAATTTTTGCTAAGTGTTAATATATTTGTGACATAATTTGCATAACATTTTTACGTGTGATATTTTAAGCATACAAATTTATTATGTGTCTTAGTCGAAAAGATAATGTTTGGGCGTGCGTACATTGTTTTAAGGCATAAGAATTTCGAACTCATGCATATTCTTAAGTTTCCTAATTTGTGTTACATTGTACTTACCTTATTTAATTAGGTTAAACTTCTTGCATGATAAGTTCTGCTAGGATTAGGAAAGTTTTGTATTTATGGTATAATCGAATTCTAACTTTCCTTATTCTTGTTTCCTACATGTATATGGTATCTTTGGAGACTTGACTTATACAAGGGCTCGAAGTCTACTCTATATATATATGTATTATCTCTTGTAGGGTAATGTAGACCGAAACCTCATGATCGAGTTATATACGTTCGTAGCAATATTCTTTGAAGCTCGATGTAAACAAGAGAGAACAAACACATTGTCATAAAGTCGCGAGACGTGATCTTACAACCAAACTTAAATGTTCTAAACCATGTTTGTTTGACAAACCCTGTGTAGTGGATTGATTGGAGATAATATATGTGCGAAGGACAATCCACACAAGAGTGAAGCGGTTTAGGAGATCTTGTTTCCCACAATGAGTTCAGGTGTTCTCTAGGAAACTTGATGTACATTCCCGTATGAGCGTGATAGCGAGAGAAGAAGAACAACACACGTTGTCACATGTCAAAAGGCGTACAGAGGGAGTTTCTTTTATAAGTTTTTCTTTTGAATGTTTAGTGTCTATTGCGATATCACTAAATATCTCGAGCTATACTAAACTCTTATATGTGTTAGTGGATTGTTTGTCTCATGGCAAGGGTACCCGCAGTTTTTCCCAGTTGGGTTTCTGCATCAACAATTCTGGTGTTATTTATATTCCGTATATATACCCGAGTTAGACATATCTAGGTTGCATTACACTTTACAACAGACTAACTATTAAGTATCTAGGCAGGATACATCCTGATTAAAATCTAGATAACCACATATTCATATATCATACCCTATGAGCATCGGTGTGGTTTTACTAAATTTATATTATTTTTGCTTATTTTAGTTTCAAGTTCATGCCAAAGCAAGCGGAAAGGAAAAGAGAAAAGAATGAAGGATTTTGTGAAGTCTTGAAGGCTAAAGGAGTATCATAGATAGTTGGTGAGTTTTTGGAGATTCAAAGTTTGTGTTGATGTGGCGGATCTAGGGGGTAGACACCCTGATCCCTGGCTACCTCTATTTTCGAAAAAATCCATTTTCTTACCCTTTGAAATATTTTTTTATTTTTTATTTTTATTTTTTTGGTATTTCAGCTAAGAATTGTCAAGTTTTGACTACCTTTTTAACTATCTTTTTGCTACGCCAATTGCTCAAAGGTATCTATATGAAACCTCGACAAAGCAAGATGCACCTTCTTTATATGATTTTGGTTGATGAAAGGAGCCTTTATGTGTATTTGGTTAACTGTGAATTCTCTCTCTCTCTCTCTCTCTCTCTCTCTCTCTCTTTTTCCTTTTTTTTTTCATGATTGTTTTCCAATTAGACATTAATTTGTGTTTTCCCATGAAATGTTGTTTCGCCGTGGTGATGTTGATTGCACCAATTCTTGCGAATGTGATATTGTTTTGTGTGCATTATTCATGTTTTGAAGGTTTTTTTTATTTGTTTTATATGATTTTTGATCTTTTAGATGCTATTGAGGAAGTTGTTGCAAGGGAAAGTGGAGATTTCATCAATCATCCAATAAGTCATCTAAGTATTTAGAACAAGAGGAAATTAAACATTCTAACCCCTTTTTTATTAGTCACATCATTTATACACCATTATATTAAACTATTTGCAAGTATACCTCACTGCATTGTTTTTATATCATTACTTATTTTATTTTAATAAATCATTTTATTTTATTTTATCATTTTATTGTTTTAATAAATCATTGGAATTAATTTTAATATTGATTTATTTCCTTATCCCCTAGATTTTATATGTATAGGTATGTATATAAATATCTATATATATATATATTGTTATAAACTCGAACAAAAGAATAGAAAAATAGAGAGCAAAGTTAGAGAGAAAACTCTTGAATTATATTTTCATTCACAACACATGATGTCTATTTATACACGTATAAGTGTGTTGCCCAAGAAAGACTTGGAACATAAGTCAACTAACTTGGAGTGGTGGTTAAGAAAACTAATGGCGGCTAGGGTTTAAGGGATACAATTATCATTCACTAAATACAATAATCATTTACAACACTCCCCTTGAATGATTATTCTATATAATAATTGTATTATCAAAAACCTTGTTTGGGAAAAACCCAGTGGGAAAAATCTATCAAACTAAGGAAAAAGAATACAATTGATTTTGATCAACTTTGAAGTGTCCAATTGCCACCTCATTAAAACCTTGCCAGACAAACCCACTGAGACAAAAATTGATCGAAGGAAAAAGAGTACTACTGCTCCCCCTGATTTCAGGCACGATGGTTCTTATGGTTAGCCATCCTCATCTCTCCAATATCTTCAATACTTTGAAATATTTTCTGCTCTAGGCAGTGTCAACTCTTTAGGAGTTTTATACCGAGGCTTAGTATCACATATGTCACAGCTATTTATTATACAAAGAATATGCCTCGTTAAAACCTTACAAGGAAAAAAACCCAGTGGTAAAAAATCCAAGTGAAGGAAAAAGAGTACATTATTCTACCTTAAAAACCTTGCTAGGAAAACCTATTAGGACAAAACCTTAATCTAGGAAAAAAGAGTACAACGCGTATCTCCCTCATATTAACTGGCATTGTATACAAGAACTTTAAGTTCTTCATATGCTTCATCTAAGCATACCAAATCTACGGATATATTTTCATATATTGCCAGTCAAATGAAACTTCAAGTTTCAATAACATCCTCCACATATTTAATGCTCTTTTAATATTATTGACATTATAACAATCTGCGGGATTGTCCTTTTATCTTGGCCAGTATTCAATGTCAACAATTTTGATGAAATTGATTCATCATCTTCACTATTTATTGAGCCCATGAGTATGTCTAGTCGACTATTATTTCTCGTCGATTCCATCTAATATTTGTATAGACATAACTTATGGAGATCTCTTTATTCCAGTAATTTTAGGTACCTGAGCCTCTTTAGGCACTTTTTAATTCGTTATGTCTGTATACTCTTTTGAAGTATACGCCTCAAAAGAACCATCACAAATATCTGCTCCATATTCATTTTCATGGATTATATTTTGGAATCGACCATGTCATGCTTCAGGCATGTCATTAATACCTTAAATCCTCTTATAGGATTTTATATCAATCTAAGTTGGAGCATTAATATAGTATATCTATTGGCAACTATGCAGTCAGTAATCTTGAAATGCATACTATCTTACAAACTTCAAGTTTGCATTATACATGTGAGGAGTACAATTACGCATATCATATACTTGTTACCAAATCCTCCCTCTAATATTGAGAAGACTGTTTAATTTAAGAAATAGTCAGAAAAACATGACATAATATATCATCCTTCATGGATGAAGTATACAAATAAGGATTCAAATCCACCGTATATTCTCTGCATTACAATAATATTCATCTTAGCTATTGTGGTGGAGCGACTACACAAATCGCGCTTATCAACTTTATATGGAGGCTTTTGACTATAAGCCAAATATAGAGGGTGTCAAGTACTCTAACGACATGTTATGTAAAAATAATGCTGCAAGTGAGATTAATATCACTTAAACACAAATGAGTGTTTTCAATTAATGATATAGCAAATAAATTGAGGCGGAAAATATTATTTTGCTAACCATAGGCAATTAATATCCCAAACAATATATGAATATTTAATGATTTTTGAGATAAAATTCACTAGCAAGATATATATGTCTTTTATGATATCTGGAACTTTTGCTCATAATCAATTAATTGAGCAATATTCTCGTAAACTTCTAGTTGCGAGTTTGACATGTGACCTCTAGTGGATCTAAATTTATAAAATGTCTAGAAGGTCTACATAGGGGTGAGTGGGCCCATATAGTTCACCCTGAATATTTTCCAAATATATTTGGAATTTAGTTCCAAATAACAGTGATTATTAATAATCAAATTGCCTGAGAACTTGTAGCATACGAGAATTCTTTTAAATGGAAGAATATTCTATTCTTCACATGATTCTCGATAGTTTTTATTATGAACGAACCGGGATGGTCTAGCCGGTTATGCCAAATAATAAAATTTTCATAATATTGAACTTTTGGTCTAATATAACAAGTAATGTATTTGAACAACACTATCAACACTTTTTAAGTAAGAGACATCAGATTCTCAACCCAAGACATGTCGCGTGGGAGAAGACTAATGACAGATGATTAGCTTTATACTACCCATCACTACAACATGTAATATGGCATGATCCCACACAGAAGTTGGGAGTTTTGTTTTTATAATCAATGGTCTAACAATTAACTAAACAACTTTGCTAAATCATTTGGAGTGTGGACATGAGCAACTAAATGTTCAATCTCAATTCCGATTGCCATGCAATAATCGTCCAATGCTGGAGATCAAAACTCACCAGCATTATCAAGATGAATTTTCTTGATTGAGGAATTGGGCTTTTTAGTTTTCTTTTATGAGCAAATAGTCTAGCAAATGCTGTATTTTTAGTAGAAAGCAATGAGTTAATTACCTGAAATGCCACTGTACCTTTAAATAGTTATTTCAAACGTCACTATACTTTAAAACTTATCCGAAATGCCACTGTACTTTCAAAAAATTATCTAAAATGCCACTGTACTTTAAAACTCACCCGATATGCCACTGAACGTATGAAAGTATTATCCCGTTTGCCACCCCGTTAAAAAACATACCATGGCTAACGAAATTTACCATATGACATCTTGACCGTTATTTTTTTAACTGGGTGTTGACGTCGTGGCAAATGAGATAATATTTTCACGAGTTTAGTGATAATCAGGAAAATTTTGTAAAGTACAATGGCACTAAAACTGTATAAAGTTTCATAAAACTTTCCCCATATGCTACTAAACTCGTGAAAATATTATCACATTTGCCACTACGTCAATATCCAGTTAAAAATAACGATAAAGATGCCACGTGTTAAATTTCGTTAGCCATGTCATCAAGTTCGTTATATTTTTTAACGAGAGTGGCAAACGGGATAATACTTTGATAAGTTCAGTGACATATCGGGTGAATATCGGGTGAGTTTTAAAGTAAAATGACATTTTAGATAATTTTTTGAAAATACAGTGGCATTTCAGGTAAGTTTTAAAGTATCGTGGTATTTGAGATAACTTTTTAAAAGTACAGTGGCATTTCAAGTAATTAACTCCGAAAGGAAGCAAACATGGGACCCAGGGATAGAGCTAGACTATTTTCAATGGGTATGCACACTAAAAATTTAGAAAAACACGTATGACATATTTTACTTACAAAGTATGTGGTAAGCAATAGATAGAAAAAAAAGCAGCATCCCAAGACTTTTCCATTTCCACTGTTAATAGCAAAACAAAGTAGTAGTTACATGAATCTAGTTTCATCTTCACACTTAATAGCAATTACCGTAATTACAACATTTTTCAATAGGCGATGGAGACTTGCACTTAAAATACCTCAACATATCTGTTTCAATTTCCAACAATATCAATTTTTCATTGCGTAAAAGGCTAAGAGTGATTGCAAGCTAAAGAGGAATAATCACAAAATTGAAAAAGATAGAATATTCAACTCAAACAAAAAAGTCATATCCAAACGGGGAAAAAGGGGGGGGCAAAACCTATACATATTCAATTTAATTTATGTATCAACTATCAAGTTATCAAATATCAACTATCATTTGTAGAAACAAGAAAAATAGATAACAAGGGAAAAAAATGGAAAAGAAGTTCAGCTCTGTACCTCTTTCTCTAAGTCCATCAACATTGAGCATCAAGATAATACAACATACTTCTTTATACAATTTTTCTTAAAAAAATAGAAACAAAATCAATTATTATGCCAATTAATCCACAAATGTCACTGATTTTAGTGCTTAATTCCTAATGAATTATATTATGTTACGAAGACTGCAAATTACACCTAACCTTATTTGCCTCAAGAAATTAACATGTGGATTAAGCCTTTCCCCTGTTTTTGCTGGTTCTGAATTCTGCTTACTAAATTACAGTTTACCTTGTCAGTCCATTTTCCTTTGGAGTTTGGATGATTGGATCTTTCACATCATTCATTGAATTTTTCAACTCTTGATTTCTGACTTCTTCTCCAATTATCAAAACTACTAGGCTTCTTTAATTTTACCAAGTATCAACTGAAGAAAAAAAAATTAAGAGACAAAGAGGAACTGAACCGAACCATCGATATTTAGATACTGACGGATGGAGGACAGCTGTACAAAAGAATGTCAGTACAGCCGCTCGCCACCTACCCTCCTCGCTGGCTGCCAAACACTGCGATAGGAAAGAGATTGGCTGCTCGATCGGAACTTGGAAGTCGGAAAGTGCTTTGGCGGGTGTCGATGTCTCGGGTATGTTCAAAACAGAGAGAGAGAGAGAGAGAGAGAGAGTAGAGCACAATGGACTTCCGATCTAGAAGATTGACTAATTGACTAATAAGACCCAAAAAAAATTTTAAAAAAAAATTTTGGTCAAAGCCTGGCTATGCACATGCATACCCTGGCGTATAGGTGTATCCGTCCTTGATGGGACAATCTAGTAAAAGTACCAATGCCATATTGAAATAAAGTGGTCCACATATTGGGTATATCAGCCTACTTATATCTCTATAAATTTTTCCAAGAAAATTAGAGACTCTATATTTACCTTCATACTGGAAGGTTTGCTGACTAACTTGCCTTGCTTACAAGCAGCACATGAGAAACCATTTGATAAAAGAATCTTTTGGTACTTTAGATTGTTCTTATGTGAATTATCTACCGCATCATAATTGCTCATATATACCTAAACATATCATTCCAATGTATAAAGTTCTTTCGGTCAACGAACTTCAGGTTCGTGACATTATTTGCTAATACATTCTAAATGGTAGTGCCGAGAATTTTACCTTTATCTGTTTTCGAGCAGATACAAAGGAATTTATGGAAAATTAACTTGTTACATTATCTTAATGCAATATCCATTGAATATCTTTAAAAATCAGCAAATTTCTTTTGAATTTTCTAAAATGCATCATCAATATATAATTTAGCATTATTTATCAAAATAATACAAGCTCTTCTGGAGCTTTTAATGATGTTCGATGCATCTAATATTGTCTTAACATTATTCTCAGCTAATGTTAATTCCATAAAGTGCATTTTGTCTTAAAAAATGATATGTATAATTACATTGACAATCAAGGTACAAATACTCCCTTTTGGGTCAACAAAGTAGTCAGAAACATCAAAGCGAATTATAAAAACTGGGTCGTCATAATCAAGGAAATCAGTTTCCACTTGCCCTTTTCTTTTGATATACTTGTAGTAGAGATATACAAAATATTTTGCCGTACGGCGTGTACGCGCTCAATGCCCTTTCATGCCACATCTAAAGAATATTATGTACATCTAAAAAATATTCTTTATACTCCTTTTTAGATGAGCTCTCATTATTGGATGCTTTATGCATCTCACTGCTAGGGTTCTGTTAATGAGTTTTTCCACATCTTCATCTACGGTCCACGATGAGATATTGCATTTGCTTCAGGCAATGCAATGAAACCAATGGGGCGTAACTCGTGATTTTTCATATATCATGTGGATCTTAGAAGGTAAAATACTCAACTTTAAGTTATCGTGGACATAATAACGAAGAAAATTAAGTGCGTTTACACTATCCTTAGATGTGTTTCATTCTTTTATTGTCTTATCCAAGCCACTTGAGATCAGATGAACTAAAACATCAAGGGCCTATGACAAATAATTCTTGCTGATATGTCACATGCAACTAACTAAAATTTAGAGATATTGGCTATTAGTATAACTTTATAACATGTAAAGGCATAAATTCAATTTCAACAAGACATGAATATCTATACTCTCCCTCAGGGAGTATTATCACCAATATCTATAGCCATCAAGATATATGCTACTTTAGGAGTATAGTTAATTATAGTTTTACAATCAATTTGAGTTATTGCTACTTCAGAAGCAATAGATCAATATCCCTCAGGAATATTGAATTACCAAACAAATTAGATCTTTGGATCCAACATAAATTGCTCTTTAGGAGCATATAACGTTCTTCAGAATATTACGATTAGTCATGCTACTTTAGGAGCAACAACTTATTTAATCTAGCTAAAGTAATTAACTAAAAGTAAATAATACAATAACAAATAAATAATGCATTTAACGAAAAAGAAACATTTGCTTAATAATGAGCAACATGAAATATTCTTCAAGAATATCAGTTTACTGTATTTTTCTTCAGGAAAATGCATATGTAAATATCATGTATTGTGCTCTTTAGGAGGACATCATATTCAATTAGAATATGACAAGACCATGTTGTGTTTTTCAGGAATCATAATATATTAATCTTAAAAATCTCAGGACTATTAAGAACTATGGAATCGTGTTTCTTCAGGAATTACAACAAATCTTATATGACTTTTCTAATGTCAATCATATTTTGCTGGAATATGAGATGTAATTGGTGATTCTTCAGGAACCCCAATAATAATATATACCAAGACTCTTCAGGAGCCAATCATATTCTTTTGGAATATGGAGTATAAATTGTGATTCTTTATCGATCACAAAAGATAATATTTAAATCACAATAATCTTCAGGATTATTGATATATTTTTGAACGGTTGTGTGTTTTCAGGAAACCACGATTAATAATATATATATATATATATATATTAGGACTCTTCCGGAGCCAATCATATTCTTTAAGAAAATAAGACATAATAGTGATACTTTGAAAACCATAATGAATCACAAGAATAATATTTTGATTACAATAATCTTCAAAATTATTGGTGAAACTTTAAAGATCGTGTTTCTTCTGGAAACAATGATAAATATAAATTGATTAAACGATTTCTAAACATTCAAATAACATAATAATATATACAACATTCATGCACGGATGGAAATTACTAAACAATAATAAGTTAAAAGCATCTTGAATAAAAAATCCAATTAAAATGGATTATGTTTTCTGACAACCTATGAATGACCCTAAAATTTTTTTTCGAAAATCATTACTGCTATGAAAAATTGAGAAATTAAGACCACGCAAAATATAAACTGAAAACAGTTTTGAGAAAGAGAATCGTGCTGATAATGTGTTATAAACTAGAAGAAAAGAATAGAAAAATATAGAGAAAAGTTGGAGAGAAAACTCTTGATTGTATTTTCATTCACAATATATGATGTCTATTTATACACGTACAAGTGTGTTGCCCAAGAAAGACTTGGAACACAAGTCAACTAACTTGGAGTGGTGGCTAAGAAAACTAATGGCGGCAAGGGTTTAAGGGATACAATTGTCATTCACTAAGTACAATAATCATTTACAACATATACATATATATAAAACCGTAGACGTAACTCAAACACTACAACCACTTCCAGCCCCCCACTGTTGCCGCGGCGCCCCATCACCACAATTTACGGCCGCAGCCACCTCGTGCCTCACTACCCGCTACTCCCACCACCACAACCTATCGCCGCCACCTAGTACCATAACACTCCACCATCGCGTTGCTGCCGTGACTATTAGAGGCAGCAGCCGCCGCCGCATGCCTAACCACCACAACCTGCTACCACTTCTGCCAATGTTATTTCGTAGTTATTTCGCAGCCGTAACGCCGCTGCTGCGTCTCGCTGCTTACGGCTGTTTTTTTGGTTTTTGAATTTTCACACTTGATGGCTGAAAACTCTAGTTGGTTATTTTATCTCTTCCTTTTTTTTATCATTTTGTTACTGTTTATCGAGATTGTTACAATCTTCCTTTTTTTCCCCAATGTTACCATCTATTGGGGTTGTTACCATCTACCGGTTAATGTTTCTTTGTTTATTTGCCTATATCCTCATTTTCTTATTTTCCTATGCTTTAACTTTTGTTACCAGTTATCATTTTTTATCATTTAATATCGTTTTGTTATAATTTTGTTATTTTGTTACTAGTTGTTTTTTTTTGGTTTATTTTGTTATTTTCCTATGTTTTTTGAATGGTAAAATTGTTACTGTATTTTGTGACATGGCGGCATTGACAGTTAACGACAGTCCTGAGTTGAAAGTGTTGTTGGCATTACATAAGGATATGATATGGCTATTTTTTTATTGAAAATTTTTATATTTTAAGTAATTATTATAATTATAATATAAAAAAATTATAATTAATAAAGAACTGAATTTTAATTAAAATTGGTTTATGGTAGTTTTGAAATAGGAAATTGTATTTTTGCATTTACTTTCAATTTAAGGGTATTTTTTAAAATTCTATTATAAATAGTGGTTTTATGTAAAGAACCCTTAGAACAGTAGCAGAGTTAGACGTCACTAGAGGCTAGGCCCTATAATATACAGAAAAAAATTTTGGGCCAATTTGGAGAGGCCCACCAAGGCCTCCTTAGATACGTTAGTGATTTAGACATTTGTTCTAGAGGATTCAGAGTAATGTCCCCATCTTTCTTAAACTAACTTCTTCTGCATGTTTTAACCGGTGTGCGACCATTGTCTTTCTATCTTACGACATATTGATTTCGTGCGCATTGTGGGACGATTATGTGATCTATGTGGATGATGTGAACAGATGCTCAAAGGCATCTACTAACTAATGAATCAATCACTATTTTGGATAGGGGCAGGGACAGACCCAAGATTTTTCGTAGGATCGAGATGGATCTAGAGAGAAAAAATAACCGGTGGTTTGCCCCGAAAAATGTTTTATCATACCATAAATTGTTAGAAATGAAATTACACTAGAAATGTTAACATAAAAATTTTAAAATTTTTTTGACATAGTCTCCTTTGTAAATTAGTTTAAACCAAACCTGAAATATAATAATATTTCCCATTTAGTCCTTTTCTTTCTCTTTATTTTGAGCTTTTCCTTTTCTTTGTCCAAGCCCCAAACACAAGACTTAGCAAATTCCCGAATTTACTCTTGCAATTATTGAAAATCAGTAGAGGCCCAAGTGCTCGACTATCCAGCAAAAGGAAAAGGAAAAGGAAAAGAAAAGGAAAAGAAAAGAAAAAAAAAAGAGGTCAAGCTTAATTTCTAAATTCTGAAGGTCGAGTTGTTCCTAATTACCGATGTGGAACTTCAAAATCTACTTCGAAATTGGACTATGAAGTGGGATTTTTTCTATGGTTGGTTCTTCTTCAATCTCCATGTTAATCATTTTTTTGATTTTTCCTTTTAAAAAAAATTGTTTTGTTTTATATTTGTAAAGATTGGTTCCTCTTTAGACTTATTTTGGGCCAAGGAAATGTTAGATTTAATTTTAGTGATGGCTGACTAATGAATTAAAAAAAAATTGAGTTTGAGCTACTTAGAGTTCATATTTAGGTAGCTCGGTCCATATCAATAGTTGGTCTGTCCCTGGGTCGGGGTGCAATTAAAGACGAGAAATTAGGGAAAAGATGGTTATGGTTCGAACTTGAATCTTCTGCCCAATAACTTGAGTATCTAATCTTTGTAACACAATTCGAACTAGGGTATGTAAAGAATTCCATTTGTACATTTACCTTTTGTAAATCTCAATCCCACTCATAAGTGGTAATACATTCATCCCACAAAGATAGTTCACTAGTTATTTTCACA
>CAVNYN010237566.1:0-14039 GCA_963692815.1 Nyctanthes arbor-tristis | reverse complement strand
TTAAAATTCGCAACCACAGTAAAGTACTTAATTGCATAAACCCTACATTCCTTCAACACCTTCTTGAACTTAGGTATTAATTCTTGGTTCACACTGCCATGAATTTGATTACCCTAAAAACCTAACAGTTTAAACGTTTGATATGGAAAAGCAGAAAAAATATTTAAAATCAATAAGCACAGAGTGAATAGGAAACGACATGCAAACCTCGATATCATGGCAGACGAACTCAAGTCCAACATCTTGTTTGCTCTTATTAGTGCGCACATATGGACGGATTATGCGAACCATACACATTAGAAGCTTTCTCGTATTCGTAATATCCTTGACCAACGTCTAGGCGGGAGGCATATTTTGAGAAAATGGAATTTAGGCTGCACCAAATGTAATGGGAAAATGGACGAAACAATGGCAATTACAATAAGAAGCAGCTTGTTTATGGGAAAAACAAATGACACTTTATAATGCTTAACCCCTTCATTTTCTTGGCGGATGACATTAAACACTGAGCGGTAGGAGTGAATAAGCCATATCTAAATGGCCCAACAATCCAGAAGACAACTGGGACAATCCAGTAGCGTAAAATGACGTAAATTGAATGGCCCAAGAATTCAAGTGACGATGTCAAAAAAAAAAAAAAATGCCCGTGACAGTGCAAATTTCAAAATACAAATAAACGAGCTAGATGAACTTCTAGAAATGACAACTCACAGAAACCAGCCAAAAAAATAATAAAATAAAGAGAGAACTCATTTTGGAAAGTGAATTTTTCCCGCCCGAATGATAAAGGAAACTATTCCTCTTTACATAATATATAGATAGATGTGTGTGTGTGTGTGTATATATATATATATTTCAATGGTTTAGCAATTAACAAGTTTCATCTAATGCAAAAAATAAAAAAAAAATAAAAAAAGGTTTATCTATTATGATGTTGTTCATTTAAAGAGTTCTTAAAGGAGGAAAAATTGTTTGACGCTGACAAAATGAAGATTGTTTGTGCTAATTTAGTTTAAAATCAAGCTTACATGATATTTGAATACAAGCCAATATTATTGTGAATAATTAGTTGGCAAAATTATGACATGAATGCAAAAGAAAAATTGAGGCGATAATTACATTAGTGAACAAATAGTGAAGACCTTTAATACAAAAGTCGTGTAACAAAAGAAAATTTTGGTGTAAAAATAATTAAGATAAAATTTTTAGGACAGATCGCCTTACTATTTTTAGTTTTCATTTTTTTTTGTAAGAAACTTTAATATAATTACAAAATAAAAAAAATAAAAATTTTACTAAAAATTCAAACTTAGAATTGAAATATGAGGAGAATACTCTCTAAGTAAATTTATTCATAAATGAGACTTGAAAATGAGCTATTTTATAGAGTAGCTTACTCATGTATTAGCTTACTCATATATATCTTATCTTACTTTGATATATATCTTATCATCTTAGGTATTTTGATTGATTTATCAATATTCAAAGGGTTTTTTTATTTTTTAATTATATATATCTTATGTAAGAAATATTTCCTAATTTGGATTAAACTACTTTCCAACTGATGTTTTAATTTTTAGTTATTTTTCATATACTTTTAAACCAAGTCGTTATCAGACTACTTTTTTTTTGTATATAATAAATTTGGTTAAATATAATTTAACTAAGGTTTCATAGTTTACAAAATTCTCATTACAATATAATTATAGAAAAAATAAAATATTTGATTTTTGAAGTCTAGGAATGGTAATAGGCCAAACCGGGCTGGGTTGAGATCAAGTATGCTATACCTGTTACTTTGCCTATCAAAAATTTTTTTACCCTATCTTTGTACTCATCCCCACTTAAATGGGGCACAGGTTGGGGACAACCTGATACAGGTAATTATTAATTTATTTGCCCATTTATATAGCTATATATTTTTATTTTCAATTTTTATTTAATGAATAATATTATAAATGCAGGGTGTCCCAATTATGATTGCGATTGAAATTACTAAACTTTCTCATATAAGTTTTATTATCTTTTTACTTTTTAAACTATTAAAATTTTTGGTAAGTATTTTTATTTTTGACAAGAAATGGGTAAACGGGGTGGGTATGAGTAAAGAGTGCGATAATCTTCCCCAACATATATATTCTCAAGTTGGGCTAATTTTATTTATTCCATCACTGATCTAATTATCCGTTTAGTCAGGTATTCTTCGTTTTAATATAATCAGGTGCCTACAGGTGTCATTTTGACTGGTATTGTTTTATCATCCCTCATGAATTTACTTAATAGCATTTCATATCGAGAAATTTATAATAACTATTCATTAACGATAAGATAATCGAAAAATATTTCAGTTCAATATGATTAAGTATACATTACTTAACATCTCGTACTAATGATACGATAAAATTTGATTTTGTATATTCTCGTGTAACATACGGATGAGAATTTAGTTGTTAAAAGAATGACATTTGAGGGTTACGTAACTTGACAAATTTAAGTTATTGGGTGATCAAAAGTAATACTAGAATAATACGTTCAAAGGAATTTGCTACAGGGAATACGGCGAAAGTTGATTTTGTTCACTCCTTCGGCCGTTGCGGGGGAAATTGAATTCATTTTTCATTTTTGCCTTTTTTTTCACGTTATTTTTTCTTTTCAAAAATGGGTTATGAAATCATACCACCTTATTATTATTATTATGCTACTAATTTGATCAAAAGTCACTTTTATAAAAGTCACATTTTGTTTATTAAAGTCACAATTATGCTAATAATACCTTTTTCAAGTGGAAAGCCACAAAATAGAATAATCTTTTAAACAAAAAATCACATGCACAAATAAAAATGCAATTTTTTTACGAAAAGAACGTCCACTTCCCCACAAGGAGAGGACGTTCTTACTTAGCACTTTATTTGGCAAAGAAAATGGGGCCACCCAAAAAACAAGGCTGACACAATTCTTCCCCAATTTAAAAGTGGTCCCTCCACTTAAAAAAATAAAACCCACAACAACCATCTTCGCTGCCCTTCCAGCAGCCTTCAGCAGTTGACCTCCCCCTCCGCACCCCAAATTCCTCAAATTTTTGCACATAAGAGTTTCTGCCATTGAATTAGGTATTCACCATAGTTTCTCAAACCTTTATCTCCCTAGAGGAAGCCAATTATCCATTTTATCTTTCTTTTTTAACAAAAGAATGCATTCAAGGAAAAAAAATATATGAATCTCTCTGGAAATCGAATAGACTATTTTCAGCTCGGTATAAAAAGAAAACAGAAGACTTTTGGTTTTGGGGGAAGAGATTAGCTGCAATTGTGGCAGCATCAATAGTAGGAATGCTTTTCATACTGTTATTGATACAAGTTATATGCTCGTGCATTGCACATAATACAATAATTAGCCAAAAAAATGCTTAATAAGTTAAAAAACTAAATAGCCACAATTTTATTTTGTATTATTCACTCATATATATACACATGTTGTTTTAAAATTTCATTGCATACAATTATTTCACTTTGTACAAAGCTAATTAAATTGTCATTTATAAAACAATACAATTAACTCCGATCTAAAAATGAGAATTAATGAGAAACATTTTAATATAAATTTAATTTTACAGTGAAAATGAAAATCAAGAAACCATGCAAAAGAGATCATATGAAATTTATATAACTCTAAAATTAATGTATTCATATCTTCGTTCAATAATCATCAATATAAGAAGTCTTAAAAACACATTTAGAGTGCTAATGGCATTCATTTATTAGAGTGAACTTTTTACCACATTCATTCTCTAGGAAAAATTATTTTTCGCATATCATTAGATAGTATCATAGATTCTCCAAAGAAATCATTATTCATTAAATTTATTCTAAAAAATCTAAATACACGCCCTCTTATATATCACAAAAGACTCAAAGGAAGTAATGTTACAATAAATGATAAATTCTATATAATTTACCCTAATATTAATTTTAAACACTTAACACTCGAAGAATTAAAAGAACTTTTTTATTTTTGTTCTAAATCATCATCAAATATTATTACGATTAAGTTCTCATAAAAAAATAATAAATTACGTAATACAGTAAATATATAGTCATAGGTTTTTTAATATGTGGTTTATCATATTGAATTGAATTAAAGTAAAAGTTTTGAAACTAATTTGATTTAATTTACTTTTTTATTATTATGCCATTAATCTCATGGTAAGTACTTAATCGAAGTGACAAAGAAGTCTTAATAACCCAAGATTTGAAATTTGTCGGCCAACTATTAGAATTTTAAAGAAATAAAAAATCTTTGAAGATAATATAAAAACTAATAGAACAGATTTACCAAATACTACCAGATAATAAATAGCATAAGATTGCAAATTAATTTAGAGCTTAATTACGAATGTGTATGTGTATACGTATGAAAAAAATAAATATTCAAGATTAACTTGCAATTTTCAAACTTATATACGATATTATGAGAATGCATATAAGATTGGAAGCATATAAAATAAAAGCATATATAAGCGGAAAGGTAGATATATATATATACACATATATATTTATTATTTTATTTATTTATTTTTTTAGAAAATATCTTGACTCAAAAATCCAAACCGAGATATAACTTTTATTACATATATTTTAATATATTATAATTACGTATATTATATATATGTATAAAATAAAAATATATATAATATTAGAGATTGATTTGAAGTTTAAATCTTAATTAGTTGGAAATGTGTATATTATATATATATATTTATATATTATTATTAAAATAAAATAAATAAATAAAGAGCCATATATAAGCAGGATAGTGATTTTGGTTGAAAATTTTACATATGACCACTATTCTACTTTAATATATATATATATATATATTTATATATAAAAGATAAGAAGTTGGTTGTTGAGGAAAAATAGAAAAGGTAACAAGAAGGCAGTCCCTATTTTATCATAACCATCAAATTTACTTTAAAAACCATCAAATTTGGGGTGGACGGCGGAGGTGCACTGCAGCGGTGGTGGTTGGAGGCAAGCTTCACTGACCACCTCTGATTCTCGGTTGCAAGCACACTAATTCGTCAAAGTGGGTTTTTTCACTGGGGTTTGAATGAACTTTGTGTCAAAGGCTAACTAAGCGTCGACTGTGGCATGCTTTTCTGCGACTGGGTATAGCGGAGAACTGGATATCGACAACCGGAATTTGGGGCGGGGTGTGGTTGGCGTGGGGTGTTTATTGTGGGTTTTATATTTTTAAGTGGTGGGACTACTTTAAAATGGAGGAAGAATTGCATTCACATCAACCATTTTTTTCCCGTGGCGCCATTTCCTGGACAAAACAGGTGCCAACTAAGAAAGTCCTCTATGCGAAGGGGAGGGCGTTCTTTTCGTAGCTGGATTGAATAAAAATGTCACATAGATAAAAGTCGCGAGTCACATATAGAAATTTTGACATTAATAAATTTTTTTGTGATACTTTTAGATTAAAAAATCACATTTAATTTACAAAGTCAAAAAAAATCTTATATAATAAAAAAGTCACAATTTCAAAGTCGCATCTAATAGAAAAAGAAATATATTAGAAAAGATTATATTTAATTAAAAAGTCATATTTTTAAAGTCGCATATAATAGAAAAATCACACTCAATTAACTAAAAAATTTGTATACGTAAAAGTCACGTACAAAGGTTAAAAAAAATTCACATGTATAAAAGTCACATTCATGTGACTTTTAAGTCAGCTATAGGTTGTATAAAAAAGTCACATTTTATATAAAAAGTCTCAGCAAAATAAGAATTTTAATCACATATAAACGTCACATTTTTTGTTATTATTAAATTTAAAAAGTCGCAAATAAACAGTCACATTTAATTTAAAAATTTACATGGAAAGTCAAGTTTGTGTTTCTATTTTATAAAAATGTCATATTTAGAAAAAAAATCATATATAAGTAAAAAGTTACATTATATGACTTTTCTATCCTCTGTGTGTGACTTTTTCTCATTTAATATTAAAATTTTGTATTTTGTTGAAAAGTCACATTTGTGTTACTACTGAGTTAAAAAGTCACATATAAAAATTTACATTTTATGTCACTATTGAATTGAAAATCACATATAGAAAAAATCACATTTCGTGTCATTATTGAACTAAAAAAGTCACATATAAAAAAAGTCATATCTTATGTTATTATTTAATTAAAAAGTCACATTTTATGTAATTATTAACTAAAAAGTTACATGTAGAAAAAGTCACATTTTAATTAAAAAGTCAAATATACTCACATAAAGATCTCACATTTGAAATTCACATTTAGTTGTCTAGAGAAATGCACGAATAACCAATGAGTCACATATGAAATTAATTAAAAAGTCACGTTGCCTAAAGTTGTACAAAAATAAGAATCTCAATCATTAATTATTTTTTAAAAAGGCAATTTTTTACTTTCAAAAAAAATTATTTTTTGAAAAGGAGGAAAGAAGAAAGTCCTAATAAAATTGTGGGAGATGTTCTCATGCGCTAGCAATTGGTTCGAGTAACTATAATAAAATGAGGAATTGAGTCTAATTTATCCAAATTGGGCGAAAAAAAAAAGAAGAAATCAAAGAAAAGAATTACGATAAAGTTGGGTCGGTTGGGGAATGTGAATGCGTTCATGCGCCGTAACATACGGCATTAGCACACCATTTGGCCGTAAATAATTTCCTTGGTTAAGGAATTGATGTAATTTTCAAATAAGTACATAAAAAATGGTATCTGGCCTAATTTTCCAATCAAAATTTAATAAACTAGTTTACACCTCAAAAAAAAAAAAAAGAAAGAAAGAAAAAATTAGAATTGGGCTTTGACTTTATAAAAAAATAAATTAGATTTGATTAGAATTAAATTGAATTTTATGTTTAATGCTTAAGCTAGACGAGCACGTAACTAAAATCATGTTTAAAATTTAAGTGAGATTTTAACGACCAAGTTAAAAGAAATTTAAAATTTTTTTATTAAAATTTTTGAGTCGCTACAACCTTTCTCACTTAACAAAAATTTTATCTTCGAAATTTAACTTACTATATCTACGATGTCAGGGTACTTAGCTAAAATATCTTCCGATTTTCCCACGTGGCCTCATTACTTTATGTTTATCCCACTGGACATTAACAAATAGAACCTGTCTCCTATTAACAATATAGAGTCTTCTCTACAAGATGCACACAGGTACCTCGTCATAAGTTAAATCCTTTCTTACATCAGACTGAGCATTTACCACGTGACCTGGGTCCTGAACATGGTTCTTCAACATAAAAATTTGGAATACATTATGTATTGCTTATAACCCTACTGGTAACGCCAGTTGATACGCCACGTTCCCAATCTTCTTAAGTATGGCTAAAGGCCCAATAAATCCTGGCCTCAATTTTTCTATTTTGCCAAAACGTAACACACCCTTCATTGAGCCACTTTAAGAAGTACTTTATCCCCTACTTGGAACTCAACTTTCTTCCTCTTCTTATCAGCGTAATTCTTCTGTCTATCATGTGCTGCGTTGATCCTCATTTTGATCTTTTCTAGATTTTTAACTGTCTTATTGACTAAATCTGGTCCCAAAAGCTTTCTTTCACTGACTTCATCCCAATAGACTGGTGAGCAACAGCGTCGATCATACAAGGCTTCATATGGAGTTATTCCAATAGTTGCTTGAAAAGTTACCTCACAAATCCAGTACACAAGCCCTCAACATATCTTCTAAAACTCAAACAGTCCGTTCAGACTGTCCATCAATCTGCGGGTGATATGCCGTACTGAATTTTAACTTTGTGCCCATAGCTGTCTGAGGGCTTTTCAAAACCTGGAAGTAAATATGGGATCCCTATCTGATACAATAGATGTTGGCACCCTATAAAGTCGAACAATTTCTCTGACATATAACTATGCCAACTGATCTGGACTGAAGGTCATTCGAATATGTAGAAAATGAGCTTACTTAGTTGGCCAATCGACTACAACCCAAACAACATCATGATTCTTGGGTAATCTCGGGAGACTGACTGCAAAGTCCATGGAAATTTTCTCTCACTTCTATTCTAAAAATTCTAACGGATTCAACAATCTTGTAGGCCTCTAGGAAACCACACATTTGGAAACAAATTTAGCGATATTACCTTTCATGCTGCTCTACCAAAAAGTATCACATACAATCTTTGTCCTACCAAAATGTGTCGCATAAGGGGCAGAGTTAGCTTTACTTAGTATCTCATTCATGATCTGCTCATTCTTTGACACACAGAGGCGCCCTTTAAACATCAGCATTCTGTCTGGTGCAATTTCAAAACCGGCTCTCTTAGCTGTCCTAAGACCGTCTCGCATATTTTCCAAAATTTATCCTTTTCTGTGTTGTTATGACCAGCTCTCTCAAGCCAGACTTAATTGTTAAACTTGCTAATCTGCCAGTCTTTTGAACAGCTGGTGCTATTACCTCAATCCGCATATTCTCAAAATCTCGAATAAGTTGTTTTTACACATTATCTATTGTTGATAATTTACCCATAGTTTTCCGACTCAGTACATCTGTGACAACATTAGCCTTACTGGGTTGGTAATGGATACTGTAGTAGTAATCTTTCACCAACTTCAACCACCGTTGTTGCCTTATGTTCAGCTCCTTCTCGATGAAGAAGTATCTGAGATTCTTTTGGTTGGTATAGATCTCGCACTTGGCCCATACAAGTAGTGGCACCAAATTTTCAAGATATAGACTACTGCTGCGAGCTTCAAATCATGTGTTGGGTTATTTTGTTCATATTGCTTCAGCTGCCTCGATACATAAATTATTACCTTTCCTTTTTGCATCAGTACACACCCTAACTCGTGTTTAGATGCATCACTATAGATGACAAAGTCATATGAGCCATCAGGTATAGTCAACACTAGTGCTTCACCAATCTATTTTTCAACTCTTGAAAACTTTGTTCACACTTCCTAGACTATTGAAACTTGACACCCTTTCGGGTTAGCTGAGTCAATGGACTTGCTATTTTGGAGAAGCCTTCAATGAATCTCTGGTAATAGCCAGTTAAATTGAGAAAACTCCTAACTTCACCCACATTAATTGGTTTTGACAACGATCAACCTCAATTCCTTTGACTATCACAATATGCCCCAAAAAGCCGACTCGTTCCAACCAAAAGTCAGATTTCTTAAATTTTGCATACAACTTCTCCCTTCGTAAGGTGTCCAATACAATTCTTAGATGTTCTTCATGTTGTCTGAGGTCATTTTAGTGTATCAATATGTCATCAATGAAGATGATGATAGATTTATCTAAATATTGATGAAACACCCGGTTCATCAAATCTATAAATATTGTAGGAGCATTAGTCAGATCAAAAGGCATTCCTGTAAATTTGTAATGCCTATAGTGGGTCCTAAATGCCGTTTTTGATATATCCTCTTCCTTGATTTTCAATTGGTGAGACCCCAATCTCAAATCAATCTTTAAAAATATAGCTGCACTTTTCAGCTGATCGAATAAGTCCTCAGTTCTCGGAAGAGGCTACTTATTCTTTATAGTCAACTTGTTTAGCTCTCTATAGTCGATACACGTTCTCATGCTCCAGTCTTTTTTCTTTACAAATAGAACTGGAGCCCCTATGGAGATACACTAGGTCAGATAAACTTTTTTTTCAATAGTTTTTCCAACTGAATCTTTGTTTCCGATCTCTCTTTCAGAGCCATCCAATACGGAGCTCTAGAATACAATGCCAAGTACTAGATCAATCACAAAGTCCACCTGCCTCTCAGATGGAATGCTTGGCAAGTCATTTGGGAATACATCATAGTATTCCCGTATGACTGGCAAACTACCCAAGGTCACGTCCTAAGAGCATTTTCCTTGTAAACTCACTAGATACCACTGATGACCCTTTTTTGATAGCAACTTCTCTGCTTTCATAGCTGATATAAGACGAGGTAATGCCTTAATTCTTTGACCCGTGAAATTTAAACTCCTCACCCCGAGGTTTCCAGAAAACTACTTTCTTTTCATAACATATGATTGTTGCGATCTTACTAGCCAGTCTGTACCCATTATGATATCAAAGTCTTCCATTTCAATTATGTGCAGATCAGCTCCTATAACCATTCCATCAAAATCTATCTATACCGCTCTAGCTATTCTATTGGCGTCTATAGTCCCTCCTAACAGCAGACTAACTTCAAGTGTGTTATTAGTCTTTTCACCTACTATGTTTATTCTAGCTAGGCAACTATCAGATATAAAAGAATGTATAGCCCCAAAGCTAATCAAAACATAAATAGGAATACTAGAGATATTTAGTATGCCTACAATCACGTCTGGATTTCAGGTGGCTTCCTAATGGGTCATTGAGAATACCTTGGCTTTCCCTTTCTTAGCTAGTTCTACTTTCTTAACTTGATGAGATGCCATAGCTAACATTGCATGGCATTTAGAGACGAAATGGCTAGGCTGCCACAATTATAATAGACATTCTTCCCTTTAAGGCACTCCTCTCAATGGTTTTCTTTGCACTTGGGACATTGAGTTACTGGTCTGACCTCTGCCAGTTTCAGTGTTTAGCTATTTGCTCTGTAGCTGGCCCTTATTTTGATTGTGGTCATTCCACCTTCTCTTCTCATGATTATTTTGAGAATTTTTAGCCTTCAAGCATTATTCTTGAATATGCCGCTATCTGGGCTTTCTTCACGATTTCTCGATAGGGAAGAAGTTCATGGGAACTCACAATTTGTCTGATTTCTAGATGTAAGCCCTTTCAAATCATCTTGCCTTCTTTTCCTTAGTTTCCACCAAGTAGGGGCATAGTGTGAAAGTTCTTCAAACCTCCTTTCATAGTCAGTAAGGTCCATATATCCCTCAGTCAACTAAAAAAATTCTGTCTCTTTTATATCCCTAAGGGTCTGAGGGAAATGCTTATCAATGAGCTCTGCTTTAAATTGACCCATATAAGGTTTTGTTTTTCTTCTTTAGTCCTAGTACGCGATGCAGATTCCCACCATCAGCTTGCCCTTCTAACCAATATAAATTCAGTACAAAAGACCTTTTGGTCATCAGGACACGAAATGTGCTTGAAAATCTCTTCAATGGTCCTTAGCCGCTCCTCTGCAACAAGCGGATTGTTACCACCATCAAAAGTTAGTAGCCAGTATCTTTGGAATTGCCCAATAATTGGCACTGCTTGAGTAGCTAAAGGAGCTGTAGGTACTGGCACTTAAACCTAAGCCTGAGCCTGAGTCTGTCTTAATTCTTGGACAGCCTCGAGTCGGTCCCTAATGATACTAGTTTGGTTTGATTGTGCCATTTCTTTTGCAAAATAGATAATAAAAATTTGTAAATCTCAAAATGCGATCAACCCATACATGATAAAGAAAAATCAACTCAGTGGAGATAAAAAAAGCATCTTTTATTATTATCTCAATAAATCCTTCAATGAGGAAATACAATAATAAAAGAGCATATCATGCCAGTACAACTGAGTGATGAAGAAAAATAAACAAAATGATAAGGCAACTATCTCTAAGCTTCATCATCTATAATACAAGACTCTGCCTTAGACTCCATATCTGATCCAAGCATCTCTATCTCCTTTGCTCTGGCATCTCCTCATCCTCACCAGGTATCTCAATAAATCCTGGCATCTCTTTATCAAGATCCTTCTCGGGTTCCTCGTCTGGGTCTTCTCCGAGTGTTTTTCTACATCATCTTCAATAGCATTCTGTTATTGTATAATTCGCGCCATGTATTGCCAGGAATAAGCCATAAGTTTTTCACAATATAAATCATAGTCCACTTGTAGATTGGGAACATGTGCTAAATCTCACTGTATGTCAGTAGCGATTTTATGCGCTATTCCACCAAATGTATTAATGAGGTAGTTAATAGAATCTACATCATTAGTTTGGTACCCCCAATAGCTGGCTCTATCCCGAGCCTCACAAAGACCAATAACACGTTCAGCAATGGTCGACCCCAAAACACCCTCATAATGCTCACATTGGATCCTAGTGACAGCAGCTATACGAGTTTCTCCCCCATTTACCATATCTGTGTACCATTTATGCCAAAATCCATCTTAGTGGCATACTAATGTCTTTTAAGTTAAATTTTGAGAACTCAAGTTTTAAAACATATTATAAAATTATACACATTATGCTGAAACTTTTTTTATTTTCTAATCGGATACAAATAATAAATTTTTTTCTATTATCTGAAAATAAGTAATCTAACATGTCGCGACCGTACATATTTCTTTTAATTTCTAATGTTTATGTCATTTGATAAATTAACAATAAATAAATAACCCGATAATTTTTTTTACCCAATTAAAATAGAAGTACAAACATTATGACTTACTAAAAGCGTTAATTCAAGAATGTGACCACATCTTGAATTCACCTTCATTCCAAGGTTTGGATAAGGAAACATATTTATAATGTAGTTCAGATGTAAAGACTTTAACTCTGTAGGCATCAAGACTACATTTGACATGCCTCACTCCTAGTACTTCTGCTATACTTTGAAGTGTGACGCGTGCCGGCGATAAATTCTAACTAGAAGCTAGAATTTACCATCAAAGCTCATGGACTTACTAATGAAACTTAGAAAAATTTTGACAGCATCTCCCCTATTTTATGAATAAATCACCCTGTATAATTGAAAATCTTCATACTCAAAACAACAATAAAAAGCTTTCACGACCACCACATACCAAGCTCACATGGAAACATATCATAACATAACAAATTTTATATAAAGATGTGCATGCAAAGGTTTATTGGACTCTTTCTCATTTTCTTACCGTACATAATTATGCGAAACATTTCAAAATATTTTAAAGTACATCAAAACATGTTCTAAGTCATATTTCTACTCGATCATGCAAACCTTATCAAATTCTATGAATTATATTAATATCAAATTCTATAACAAATTCTATGTGGCGACTCGAATCCTTGAATGGCAAGCTCGACCGTGATAAGTTGCTCAAACTCCAATTGCTACCTGGTAAGAAAATCATTTAGAAAATAGATGACCTGCCAAGCCCAGTGAGTAGAGATTTTGTACATAAACATAGTTTTGGAAAATCAAAATATACTTTTTGCAAAATATCGAATAAAATGCATAAATCAATTTTTGGAGTTTCCTAATTTTAAATATAAATCATATATCGTCATCAACTTGAATTCCTCTCACATCGAAACATTTATAGAATCATTGTAATGCTAGAAAGTGTCCTAAAAATCACTTCATTTTAAGCTCATCATAGAATTCACCCCCCAAAGAGTATCCAACATATCATAATAAGATTATGATATCAAGTCATACATGCGTAGACACCAGCTTGGGCCATAAGTACCTTATGACCCGTTCGCCCTAGGCGGACAACAATCAGCTTGAGCCATAGTTAGCACATTAGGCCTCTTCGCCTGGGCGGCGTATCGTATTAACAACTTGAGTAATAGGCCCCTTCGCCCGTAGGCGGCATTTCCATAACATAGGATACTACTTGAAGAAAATTTTCAATCATTCATTCTTTGAATTTCTAATAATCATATCATTGATCATTTTCATCAATTTCATAAATTTTCTCAAATTTAAGAAGAAATTTCAAGGAATTCCCCAAAAGCACTTTTTTCTGAGCTCCAAAACATCATGCAAAGTTAAAACATGATAAACTTCCTTCATAAAAGAGTAGAGAAAGTTCCACTCACTTGCCATATATGCGATTTAGTTTGGTTGGTAACCCTTTGCAATTTCTTCTGTGTCCCCTGAAATAGAACATGAGCAATTTAATTAATAATCCATTTATTTACTCTTTCTTTAAACTTCTATTAACTTTATTTCCTTAAGTTTAGATTTATTTCCTTTACTTCTTTCTTAATGGTACAAAGTTTCTAAAACATTACGTGTATCAAGATAGAACCCATTTACATAATATAAATTCTATTCATTTAAACTTCCGCAACCTCATTTTCTAGTTCAATTAATTGTGTCAATATGAATTAGAAAATGA
>CAVNYN010237565.1:0-19370 GCA_963692815.1 Nyctanthes arbor-tristis | reverse complement strand
GTGTGCTCTTCCGATCTCATGAGAACAAATCTCTCTGTTTCAGCATGGGGACATGTTATTTTGCATGCTGCAGCACTTATACATATTAGGCCAACACTTATACAGATCAGGCCAACATCTTATCATAAGTTCTCTCTATTGCAATTGGTTTTTGGTAAGGAAATAAATATTTCCCATATTAGAATTTTTGATTGTGTTGTATATGTGCCTATTGCTCCACCACAACATACTAAGATGGGTCCTCAAAGAAGACTGGGAATATATACTGGATATGAATCACTCTCTATAATAAAATATCTTAAACCATAGTCAACGGATATTTTTACAGCATGATTTGCCGACTGTCATTTTGACGAGACTCTTCCGATCTCCCAGCATTAGGGGAGAAAAGAAAAAACTGGAAAAAGAGATTACTTGGAATACATAACCTTTGTCTGAATTTTATCCTCATAATGGATAATGTGAACAAGAAGTTTAAAAAATTATTCATTTGTAAAGTATAGCCACTCAATTACTAAATGCATTTATTGACCTTAAAAGAATAACTAAGTCTCATATTCCAGCCGAAAATACTCATTAAAATTGATCTCTAAGAAAGACAATATGTGGCTAATGAATCTAAAGTACTCCTGAAGCATGGTAGGCCCTTTAGTTCTAAAGATAAAAATCCCCAAAAGAAAAAGGGAGCAACTAATCAAGATGGTCATGTTGAGGTAAGTACTCTTATAGAACATAATCAAGAAACTCCAGAAGAAGTTTAGGTAGTTGAAAATAATGATAATGAAGATATCTTAATAAATTATGTTCACACGGGAAAAAGGTGGAACCGAAAAGAAACAAATGTCGACAATACTTTTGCATGCAATGCTGCGTTTAATATTATAAATGAAAATGAGGATGATGAACCAAAACTAGTTGAAGAATATCGATGTAGAAATGATTGGCTAAAATGGAAAGAGGCAATAAAAGTGAAATTAGATTCATTAGAAAACGCAAAGTTGTTTGGCCTATTATTCAAGCCCCTGAAGGGAAAAAACCGGTTGGTTTTAGATTGGTTTTTTTTTTTTTTATGAAAGAGAAATGAGAAAAATGAAGTCATGAGATATAAAGCACGACTTGTAGCACAAGGATTTTCTCAAAGGTCTGGTATTAATTATGAAGAAACATATTCCATGTAATGGATGTCATTACGTTTAGATATCTACTTAGTTTGCCTATACATGAAAAACTAGATATGTCTAACGGATACAGTCACAACCTATTTATATGCTATGCTTAACACTGATATCTATATGAAAATCTCAGAAGGACTGAAAATGCCTGAATCATATAGTTCAGAACCTCGAGAATTATTTTCAATCAAACTACAGAGGTCACTATATAGTTTAAAACAATCTAGTCGCATGTTGTATAACTATCTCAGTGAATACTTGATGAAACAAGAATATAAGAGTAATCCCATTTGCCCATATGTTTTTATAAAGAAATCAACACTTGGGTTTACCACCATTGCAGTATATGTTGATGCTTTAAATATCATTGGAACTCCTGAAGAGCTCCCAAAAACTGTTGATTATTTGAAGAAAGAATTTGAAATGAAAGATTTGGGAAAATCAAACTTTTGCATTGGTTTGCAAATTGAACAGATCGGAAGAGCGTCGTGTCTCGTTCATTAATCGACTTATACTGAAAAAATCCTCAAAAGATTTTATTAAGCACATCCATTGAGTACCCTAATGATCCTGCGGTCTCTTAATGTAAATAAAAATCCTTTTAGGCTACCAGAATTTAACGAGGAAATTCTTGGTCCTAAAGTACCTTGCTTAAGTGCTATTGGTTTCCTCATGTAGCTTGCTAATAATACAAGGCTAGATATAATATTTGCTGTGAATGTATTAGCAAGATATATTTCAGCTCCAATAATTGGGCATTGGAACAGAATTAAACATATATTTCATTATCTTCAAGGAACAATTGATATGTGATTATTTTATTCTAATTATTCTCTACTAGAATTAGTATGATATACTGATATAGGATATTTGTCTGATCTGCATAAAACTAAGACATGTTATCTCTTTACTTGTGATGATACTGCTATATCATGGAGATTTACCAAACAAACTTTAACTATCACTTCTTCAAATCATGCTAAACTACACGTAATTCATAAAGCAAGGTGAGAATGTGTATCACTGAGATCTATTATTCAGCATATTCGTAGGATATGCGGTCTATATTTCAAAAAAAAAATCCCAACAGTTCTAAACAAAGATAATACAGCATGCATAACTCAGTTAAAATGAGGATTTATCAAAGGGAATAGAATCAATCATATTTCACTTAATTTTTTTTCACACATGATTTTAAAAAGAATGGTGAAATTAATATTCAAAAAATCCATCCTAGTGATAACTTGGCAGATCTATTTACCGTATCGCTTCCTACTACAACTTTTGAGAAACTGGTCCAGAGGATTGGAATGCGTCGGTACAGAGATATTAAGTGATGACCAAATGAGGGGAAGTCCATACATGTTGTACTCTTTTTCCTTTATCAATTTTTTTTTTATCCTACAAGGATTTTTTTACAAAGGTTTTCAATGAGGCAGTTATCAAGATTGATGCATAGAATTATGTACTCTTATTCCTTCACAAGATTTTTTCCCACTAGGTTTTTTCTAGTAAGATTTTAACGAGACATAATTTGTAAATAGTCATCCAATAGGGAGTTTTATGAATCTACAACTTGTTTAAGCAAGTTGGATGTGTGTGGATGACGGTTAAATACAATAGACTCATCATGTTCAAATGCAAGTGGATGAGATTGCAAGGGCCAAATAAGTGGATTATTAGTTGGATACATCTATAAATTGCAAGTTGATGTCAAGGTTCGGTATTTTATTTATAAAGTTATAATTTGCAATTGTCATTTTGCCCTTCCATGCATTTATAAATAGGAGATTGTATGTTTCATTTTAATCATCAATCATCAAATTAAGAGTGAAAATTTCCTCTCTATAGTTTATTCTCGTGTCCTTCTCTATATTCTTTAATATTGTCTTTAGTTTTATAATAATATTGAAAAAATTTTACTTTTTTTAATATATTACATCATTTTGCTATTTTATACTAATTTCATCACAGGCCCCAAAAAAATTATTTAATACATATTGGTTCTATAGAGTGCAAATTTGTAAACTTCTTATAACGAGGTTAATTAAATCTTTATTGGAGCTTTAGATATATTTATGGTGTGTTTGATTGGAGAGTAGAAAAGAAAAACTAAAATTTATTTTATATGGAAAATGTTTTTCCATCTCTTTCATCGGAATTCATTTTTCTTGATTTCGAAGAAAATATCCATTTTTTGGCAAGGATGGAAAATAAAATTTGTATTTTATTGGTTCATTAAAAATATCCCATCAAACGCAATTTAAGAGAAAAAATAAGGGAAAAACTTGTTTATAAATAATATATAGGAACATGGGAAAAAGTGAGATGAATTGGGGGCAATTTTTTAGGGCTCGGAGTTCCATTTGCTTCAATAATCGAATCGGAATTCGGAGTGGGTGGCTGTGTTTTTTATTTTTTGTGGGGTGGAGGTAGTTTTTTTCCATGCAAATAGTTTTTCCAGCCCATTAGCAGATTTCAATTGAGTTAAATTGGACTCTATGTATGGAGCCCAATAAAAAACAGTCACGCCACATATGACAGTCAATCTCCATGCACGACGCTCGATTTTACTCAACAAAAACGCTCTACATTATTTACTATTCCAACATTAGAATTACTCATTTCGAACTACATATTCACCCACTAAATAATCTCACATGTAAATTCATAAATTTTCCTTACTTTTAACACACATCTTCTCAAAAAATTCCTTTTAACAAAATTTGTTAATTTATCAAGAATCAAAGTCATACACTCCTTGTGTCCATGTAGAATATGAGTGATTTGGAGTTAAAATATTCAGAATCCTACCATTGATTATAGGGAAGCTTTTCCAAAATTTTTTAGAAAATAGTACAAATTTATCATCTTAGCCCTAAATTATTTTTTCTTCAATCACACAAGGATGGATGGTAAAATCATCATATTTTTAATTAAAAAGAACTCTACAAATAGCACTTTCCAAATATTTTATATTAAATAAAAAGAAAGAGGAGCATATGGGGCCCAAACGTTGGCTTACACTTGATTCTGTTTCTTTTTGTTCAAGAGTTTCTTCTTCGATGGAATAAATTTAAAATTATGATAGGAGATTTGGGAGAAATTTCGTTTTCACCATTGTTTCATCCTTGGAATTATAAATTCTTAAATAAACTTGCAAAACAAGAACCAAATAAACAAATCTAAGTCCTAAACCCTCATTTAGGTGGAGTTCTATAATACTAGGTTTTTGGCCTCTATCCGTAACGGTGGCAGTTTACTGACAATTATCTCATCATAAATTCCTATGTTTTCATTTCTATTGTTGTTTGGTTTTCTTCTTACATTGCTTCAATTTTCATTTTATATAGAGCACACACATGAGTTGGCATCGTTATGCAAGAACTTAAAACTCGACAAAGATGATGTGATACAACCCAAAATATGGGAAGTAAAATGAACAATGTTCAAAGTAAAAGGCATACCAATATTTCTTCAAAAACCGAAAAGAAGCAAATGGAGGCTAAAAGTCGTAAGTTTTAGGGTGGGAATTGTTTGACTAGAAGCCCCAGAGGACCAAAATGGTGAAATAAGAAAGAGATTAAAATCTAAAATAATAAGAAGACTGGGAATCTCATGAGCTTCATATAATTATTGTAGAGCTCATAAGAGAAGTGGGTATATTTTTGAGCACTCAGGCAATTTTTCACTAGCATAGTTCTTCCTCCACAATCTAGACATAGACTTTCGGCCCAAATTCAATTTTTATCGTATGATTTTCCTATTTTCTTGTTATTTTTCTTATTTCCTTTTCTGTTAAATATTTTCTATTTGGTCTAGGACCGAGCTAGACTATAAATAGGACTATATTCACTGTTTACTATAGTTACTTGAAACCTACAATATTTTGTTGTGGATTTTGGGAGAATTTTATTTCTCTTCAATTTGTTCCTGAATTTACTTCAAGAATTCATTTACTTATTGAAGAATTCAATTGACCAAACTCTCTGTGAAGGGGATCAAATTCGAGGTTCGTTGAATCAAATTAATGGGTGGTCTGATTTTTTTTCTTCTTTTGTTGGTGAAATCTCAATTTGAAATTGGTTTTTCTGAGTTGAACGGGTTAAATTGAAGGTTTAGAAAATTAGACACTTCCAGGATGCATCATCTGGTATCAATAATTATGCGGAACTCATGTGATTCCCAATCTTTTCATTACTTTGGATTTTCTTCTCTGACTTTCCATTTTGATCCCCTAGGGCTTCTAATAACATAATTCCTACACCGACTTTCAAGTTTTAACTTCCCTTTGTTCTTTTGGGTTTCTTTGAAGAAAAATCAAATCCCCTTTTAGTTTGAAAATTGTTCATCTTAGTCATTGTACCTTGTATGGCATCATCCCTTCCCTCTTTTGTAGGATATGCTCTAAAATCTTTATTAGTTTGGTGATGCATGCCTATGGTAACTGCAAAGAAAAACATTTAAGTTGTAGTTTGTTAGAAAAATCATTCTCCTTCTCCACACCACATCCCTTCTTCTTCTTATGCTTCTTCTCATTCCCATCCTTCACCTTCAATTGCTCATTCCAAATTTCCTTCGGAGACAATAGAGCATGAACTAGACATGGCAAAATTGCTTGCCGAGCTTCGCTCGGCTCGTGCTGGTTAGTAAGCGAGCACGAGCACGAGCGCGAACGTGAGCTCAAAAAGCAATCCAATTTGACGAGCTGCTCATGCTAGCTCACCAATTTGTCGAGTTGAGTGGCCAAGCAACTCGAGTGTCAGATTTGTGGTAAGTTTGGATACATTGTGTTTGGTTGCGCGCCAAATGTTGCAAAGTAATAAATTGCTTGCTCAACTAAAATTAAAAGAATTATAGAAGCAGAGAGTAAGGGTCGAACCCACAGAGAATGCTGGATAATTCAAAGTATTTCGTGTCAACTAGTAAGAAGGGGGTTTTATAAAGTATTGAATTAAAACTAATAAAAAGAAAATAATAAAACAATTAAAACATTTTCACAAACACAAGTAAGAAGATAAACGTTAATTCTAGTTCTCAATTCAGTTGTGCACTTCACATAAAAGATAGTAATTAATAGCAGCGACATTCCTACTTTCTTGCAAAGCTATTAACTCTAGATAACAAAGTTCTGTTACCTGGATTTTCCCTTAAGCGTAGCTAATTAAAACAAGCTTTTTAATTAGACCTAATCGTTTGGATAACCTAGTACAAGCTCTCTAGAGTTAGAACAATGATTGCATGAAGTATTAGGAAAATAAGTTAATTTAAACAATAAATTCACAAGCTCGATCTATTTAACTTTGGTTGTGTTATAGCTAATAATTAGCAATTATCAGTTGCTACGAAAATTAGGAGAAACAACAATTACGAATTGAATCCCAGCTCTAACAATAGAAAATCATTTATTCAACGTAGTAGGCCTAAACTAGGTTAAACAATCAATATTCATAAACAAAGAAGATAGAATAACACAAGCAATTTCACAAGAGATGATGAAACAACATTACTGGAATTGATTAATTAAATAAAGAAGTAGCAACAGCATCCCTTCGAACTGGAAGAAAAGAAAAGTTAGCTTTGTGGGCTCACTCGGGAAAATCTTCCTCCAACCTTGTCTTTGTTATAAAAGTAAAGAATAATGTGAAGTTTCATATCTATGTCTAAGACATGACGCCTTTATATAAGGTCTAAGAACCCTAAGAAAAAGAATAAAAATCATGTACAAGTTTTACAATAAAAAGAATACTATAGAAATAAGAAAAATAAAAGAAATCCGCACGTAAGGGGCGGTGCGGGGCACAAGATAGCGATGCGGCGTAATGGAGATTATGCTCGGTTCCTACATTATAGTGTGGCCGTGCTGCTCAAGCAGTGTGGGCACATTGCCTCTTCTGCCCAGAAATCCCACACTCCAGGAGTCGGTGTTGCCGCACCAGTCTATTTCTTTTGTTTTCTTTTCTTTTTTGCCCTTCACGTTTTGTTTCCTAACATCTTGGTCCCCGACAAAATTCTTGCAAAGTACGCCCAAACTTGATTCTTTTTAATTATTTCCTTGATCTTATAACAAATAAACAAACTAAACATAAATAAATATTATAACATAAAATGCACAGTAAACTACTAGTATAGAGAAATTATACAATCTAATAAAGCACTATTAAATTTTCCCACTTTTAAACCTTTGTTCATGCTCGAATAACCCAAAACAAAACACAGAACACAAATACATCTATTAGACTCTCTCAGTCACACACAAGACAAACAACTTAACATTTAGTGAATGAAAAATCAGGGTAGCTTACCTAACAAAAGGTCTCCAAAGCAATGCAAGAGTTTTGAGAATTTTTCTTCTTTTCTTTTTCTGCTTTTTTTTTGGGGCACAAATAAAGACTAACCCTTCAAAACTCATATAATGTCATGAACAAGTATTCTCAAGCAACCATAAAAATCATAAAACACAACTTTTACCTAGAATTACATAAACCGAATAGGCCAACCCTCACAGATTAGTTCACACTTCGCTCAAGTATTTAAAAGTTAAGTGTTTACGCTCAAAGTTATATCCAATAGGAGAGTTCTACCATAGGCTTGCAATATTTCTCATTCTCCACCACTTAGGTGCACACGCATAACAGAAATTATAAGGTCTTTTAAGGGTTATAACGGGGCTATAGATTAAGGTGGGGAAAATTTTAGAAGTGAGGCTAATGAACCGTTGGATCTAGTTGATCACAAATTCATAACATTCAAGTACATATTTTAAGTGAAACCACTACTCCCTTCATCCTCTCAAAATTTCTAGCATCACCCATACAATAAGAACACACCTCAACCTTCAAAAGTAACTCAAACCTTCATTTCAAAAGGAAACAACCCTTTATTTCATTTTCCCTTTTTTTTTGGCACAACACAATAGTTCTTTTTTTTTTAATTTTCCTTTTCTCTTGTCACTTTTTTTATTTATTTTTCTATTTTTTTCTTCTTTGCACAAAATTTCCCTTGTTTTTTTTTCCGTTGCCTTTTTTTTTTCATTTTTTTACTTCTTCTCTTCCATTAACTCTTTCGTCTTTCCGCATGATCAAATCACGTCAGCCTATACATCATCAAATTGAACTCATTACCTCATCAATAACATTCTCCTCCCCCACACTTACTTTTTACCCCCTAGCAACAAAGGCAATCATAAGTCCACTAGTCCGTTGACAAGGTAAGGATGTATATTATTTTTAGTTTAATACTAGTATTAAAGGGTGTAAAGACAAGAAATAGGCCATAAAGTTCAAAGGGGTTACGCAAAAAAGAATTAATTGATAAGGTAGGCTTTTTGGTTGAAAGGGTTAATCAAAAAAGATTGTCTTAATCATATTTATGACATGTATGTAACAATATAGTCTCAAAGAGAAATATAGTAAGTTCTAGAGAAGTAAACCTATGGAAGAATACCATACATAAACAAAGATAGTGAGACACACAAAATAGTAAAAACACACAAAACAAGTAAAACACACAAAACATAGAATTCCTTCCCCCCACACTTAAACTCAACATTGTCAGAGTCTGACAAAACAAAAAGAAGGAAAGGAATCAGGAAGAACGCATAAAATAACTTTTGTGGGTACACTAATCTAGCAACACGCAACTTTTTTTTTTTTTTTTTTTAAGAAAAATTCAAAGAATGCTAATTACCTAACTTCTCACTAAAGACCCATACCATTTTTCAAAAAATAAAAGATAATGCACAAAAAAATTAAACAAATTAAAGAGAAGTATATGAATTACTCCAGTTGAAACTCATCTTAGAGTTATGAGTAAGATATTTCTTCTCTTCAATCATAACAGCTTCTCCTACCACGTTAAGGATGAAGTATATGTGAGAATGTTACATGAACAAAAGTCTATACAAAAATTCTAACAAAACTGATACATGACACAATCCGGTTTTCTAACACATCACATCATTTTTACATCAACACCAATAACACATCACACATGTCTATTTTGTCTACCTTTTTTTGTCCAATTATAATTATTCATATGTGTGATGATAGTGGAATTTCAGAATATAATACACTTGATCTTTCAAATATTCATACTAATATGGGTTAATTTCACATATCGTATCCAACTTTTGGGGTTAGTATCGGCTAAGTCCCCGACCTTTTATTAAGTAGCACATGAAGTCCTTTTTAATGGTTACCGTCAATTTCATAGTTAGAGCATTCACATTGGTAGTGCTAAAATTAACTATCTACATAAGTAAAAAAGTAAAGTTTTTAGTGATTGTTAAAAGACATTTAAGCAAGTTAAATTTAACTATTAATATGTGCCATTAGTGATTTTAACTAAGAGTGTTAAATTTAATAATCAATTCAATAGTCGAATAGTGGGTCAATTCCAATTTAATTAAAATAAAAAAAGAAGAAATAATACCACATAAAGTGTTAAGGACAAAATTTGCTGATGATCATTTTGTGTTTAAGGACAAAAGTACCAAGTTGGTGAAGCTCAAAGCCTTGCTTAAAGATGGATTGTATCAATTGGAAGTGCCCAAGTCTTCCTCAGCCCAGTTTTACTCTATTCTGTCGTCTTCTGAAATGCAAACTCATTTAAATGATTCTACTTTTGCCGGTATCTATTTTTTTTAATTAATGTTCATGCAAATGGACATCCAAACAAGCATACTTTGTATAATATGCTGAATTCTATGACTTACTCTAATAATGTTCTTAAAGCTATTAATTTTGAATACTTCTATTCATAGGCACTCGTTTAATTGAAGTTTTACAAATAGCTTATAAAATTACTTAATTGCCCTTTTATTGATTAAACTGATTGTTTATAATTTGTTTTGCTTCACAAAAGTACAATTTTCCCAATAAAAATTTCTAAATACACTATTATATGTAAATATTCTTTGTTCTATAATTATTTCTAATTCTTCTAATCTCTTTGATAAATTTAATATATATTTTTGCCTTCCAGATATAATTGTACTAAATGCCGGATTTATTCCTTGGTTAGTGCTCCTTAATGCTCTATCTAGCCAATGATAATATTCTCCTAATTCAGTTCTCTGATAGTAGTGTAGGATAAATATTTCTTTTTTAAGTTCAATAAAATCTTTTACAATTCTTGGATCTATATTTATAAGTGGTTCTCCTCTATTTACTTCAGATCTTGTTACTCTTTTTATACAATTCATAGGCAGAAAATATAAAATAAAAATATAAAATAATCTAATTAAAAATCAATTATGAAAGATGATATATGATCCATCATATGTAATTAGCAATAGTTCTTTCTAACTATAGGTTTATCACGCTTCTATGTAAATTTGATTTTAAAGAATTTTGACCAAAAATATTTAGATTATTGTTGGTAGACAAACTGAACTCTTGGTGGACAAACTAAATTCTTCAGGCACCTCATTTTCTATGCTCCTTTTACACACTACTACTCCCACTCCCATAACGACATTAATTTGTCTATAGGTACATTTGAGTAACCAACAACACTTCAAAATGACTTAGTACAACCCAGTTTCGCTTCCTACCTCCAGGTGTACTCTTTAGAAAACAATTTTATAAAGAACTTATGAACCCATACATAGATAGAGTATCACTAACTACATTATGATTTCACATATATCTAAGTGTGAAGCTTAGCCTTTCATACATGATTATTTTGTAAAGACTTTCTCTTTGTGTTGTGCTAAAGAACGTTGAGTTTGAAGAATATTGAATTTATGAGTATAGAACTAGAGAATTTCATAGAACTATAATTTCATAGATTGGCAGCTTTCTTAGGAATTGCTTACAGTCTAAATTGAAACCTTATCTTCTTATAGGCTTGAAGAGATAAGATTTCTTTTTCATTTGTGGTTACAATCCAAAGAGAAAAAAGATAGATAATAAGTGGAGATAGATGTTAAATAAAGTTGCCAGATTCTTCACAAACTTGGCCTACTCTTGTCTCCAATAATTTCATCCCGGTAGGTAAGCTTCATATTCACAGTAGTTGGGTAGGTCACCACGGTTTTAGCATGTATGTCCCACTTCTGAGATCGGAATAGCTCGTGTAATTGATCATAGACTTCTTGACTTAGATCCAAACTATTGTTGAGTATATCTTTAACATGTTCTCTTAACTTCCATAGCTGATCAGGGTTCTATTTTACCCTTGCCATATTGAAGATTAGTAACTTGTCATCATTTGACTCGTAAACCCATACATTTGTTCTTTGAGCCAATTTTCTTTTAATTCTACATATATAACCAAAAAGACAGGGCTCTTTTTTCTGGTATTAATTTTATCTGAGCTTCTTTGTTAAATATGTTTACTTCAGACTATCCCATTATATGTCTACTAGTCACTCATATCTTTATAATATTGCTGCTTTTAGATGTACATCTTAAACAAACTCTAGGATCTCCGAGTAGAATCTTTACATAGATCATTTCTGCTTTTGTGATTCCAAAGAATGTTTTAATTGCTACTTTGATGGGATTTGGTAGTAATGACACTTCTTTCATATTTCTGCTCAGGTAAGTACATTGTATAAGACCTTGGTCAAATAGTCTACTGACTGTTCTTTCATTTGGTCCTTATTATGATGGCTTTGTTGATGTTTTGATGGCTAATTGTTCTCAACCATTCTCCTTCTCTTACCCTGGTATTCAAGTATTCTACATACTGTAGATATATTTGTAGTTTCTTCATCGTAGCATCCTTTGGCGATATCTCCTTTGGCTACTAGTTTTTTTGTAACTCCGAAAAAAGTCTCTTTAGTTGGCAGTTTGCCAATAGTTTCCTCTCAGAAGAGGATGCTTCTATAATTTGTAATTTAGTTTGTACTTCTCTTCCAGTTTCGGAAGTAGATTTTCCAGAAAGATTTTCTTTTGGAGATGTCTGGATTCTCCTTTGTATTTTTCTTTGAGGTTAACAAACTTTTCCTCGAGTGCTGTAAACTTTAATTTGAAGTACTCAAATTCTGATGTAATTTGTGTCACATGATTGTATAGATTCGTACGGTTGTCATTGATTCTTCCAACTGCTAAATTTATCTCTTCTAGCTTGCTGCATATGTCATCTATTTCAAGATAAGTAATCTGCAACGACATTGTTAGTACATTTTATTTGGACTATTTCAGAATCTTAGTGACTGAATTCTACTTGCTATCTTATTAATATTTTATTTGCTATTGTAGGATCAATTTTTTTGGTTAGCCAGATCTTTTACCTGAGTATTGTCTGTTCTAATTTTAAACCTAGTCATTACTGTAAATAGCTCAAACTTTTTAATAGCCATTTTAACAGCTAATAATTATTTTTCATTAATATA
Source organism: Nyctanthes arbor-tristis (assembly GCA_963692815.1). Lineage (NCBI taxonomy): Eukaryota > Viridiplantae > Streptophyta > Magnoliopsida > Lamiales > Oleaceae > Nyctanthes > Nyctanthes arbor-tristis. The sequence goes on along the minus strand of CAVNYN010237565.1, from coordinate 6,854 downwards.
GTAATTAATTTGTGTCTGTGTAAAAATACAACTGGTATATTGTGCAATTCTTTCTTTAGTTTCTTCCGTATATTTATACTTAAGAACTGCTTCCCATGCAGTTTTTACTATCCATTCACATTCTTTGTATGGTAATTCTAATTCTGGTAATTCTTTACAAAGTTCTTTTATCTTCTAAACTTCTTCTTCTTCATCCTTTGAACATGTCCATTTTACCTTTCCTTTTAATTTCTTTTTTAAAGATATCAAATGTTTAGCTAGATTAGGTATATATTTTCTAGTTTGGTTAACTAATCCTAAAAAACTTTGTAATTGTGTCTTATCTTTAATATAATTGTCAAAGTCTTGTATTTTTATTCCTATATGTTTTCATAGCTTAATACCTTCTTGACTAATAATGGATCCTAAGAATTCTACCTTTTCCCCGGCTATTTCCTTTTTGGATGCTGATAATACAATTCTATTATGTTTTACTATTTCTATAAACATGTTAAGATGCTTTATGTGTTCTTCTTTTGTTTCTGAATATATTTGTACATCATCAATATACACTGTTATAAAATGGTAATAATCTTTAAAATATTTTATCCATATATCATTGAAATTCTCCTAGGCTAGTTTTAAATCCAAAGGGTAGTACATTCCATTCATAGAATCTTTGAGGTACCGTAAAAGCTGTTAAATGCCTAGATTCTTCTGTTAACATTATATGATAAAATCATGATTTTAAATCAAACTTTGAGAAATACTTTTTTACTTTAATCTGGTTAAATAATACTTATTGGTTTGGTATATGTCAATTCTTTAGTATATATATTTAGTCTTTTGTAATTTATAACCATTCTAGATTTTGCTCTTTTTTGTTCTGAATATTTTACTGCAATAAATGCTGGAATACTGTGTTTACTATTGGATTCTCTTATAAAATTCTTTTCTAACATTTCTTTAATATGCATTTCAAATTCTGGTAAATCTTTTGGTGTGTTAATTGGTTTTACATTAATTATCTTAATTTCATCTTCTAATATTATTTTTGCCATTTGTTTATTTATTTCCCATTTTTCTAATATCTCCTGACAATTTTATTAATTGTTCTGTTATTTTTTTTATTGTAACTTGGGCAAAATGTTCATTTACTAAGTATATCCTATTTTTATTTGGCATAATAATTGTACTGTTTGTGTTAATTTTTGCTTATCTTCCCTAGGCTGAGTTGCCATATGAGGTAAATTTTGTCTACTATATGGTTCACTAATTCTAGTGGATATAGCTACATGGTGACATGGAGTAGATAAAAGTATTACTTTTTCGTCTAAGGTTATGGGATAATATTGTTTTATAAAGTTATGTCCTAATAATATGTCTCATGGCATATCATCAAATTGATATACATAAAATATTTGTAGTTCATATTTTCTTCTTTGTATTTTTACATTCTTTGCTTTTTTAGTTACTAGATTTGTACTTCCATCAAATCCTGTTAATATAACTCTCTCTTCATTTTCCTTTTTGTTATTCCAGGTTTCAAAAGGTAATACATTTTCTTTAGATATACAGGACGATGCTCCTGTATCAAAGATAGCATGATAATTTCTACTAAGATAACCTCTATAATTCGTTTTTACTAAATATATTGTATCTTATTCACGGAATTCTAGGTATTACTAAATTTTAACTATTTATTGTTAACAGTACTTTGTTATCTTGTTTATTGTAAAGTTTTACTTGTTTTAAGAAGTTTGTTCCACTTCCAGTGTTAGATCTGCATTTACTTCTCTTGTATGTTCTACAAATAAATTTATGATTATTTCATTTCTTTTATTTATCCTTATAGGTAGTTCTACATAATTTTCCATTGAATGTATATTTCCAAAATAATCTTGTATTTGTACTGTATTAATAGTTGTTTTTGTTTCTAAATTTCCTATTATTCTCTCTTTTATGTATGATACAGTGGCTCCAGTATCTATTAACCCAATTTGTTCTTTCCATAATCCATTTGTATTGATTTCTATCATTATTTGAAATTGAGTGGTTTCACTATTTCTTGATAGATTCATCATAGGTATTTTTCTATTTATTTTGGTCATGGCCATTTCTCTTGCTATATCTAAACTAGGTCTTCTTTCTATATAGTTACTATTCTTTCTTATTATGCTTATAGATCTTCTTCCAAATTGTATTTCTTGACTTTGTGAATTTTCTAGTCTTCTTGTGCCTGCAAAATCCATTTCTATATCTTCTGGTATTGCCATACTAGGATTTCCTCTAGCTATCTTATATTCCAATAGATTTTTAAATATTGGTTCTATCAAATAAGTTTTTTTTAGCATTTTTATATTGGATTTCATGTTTACTTGTTAAAGCATATATTGTTCTTATTGTTAAACTTATAGTTTTATTCTTTGGTTCCATTTCTATTCCTGTTAGCTTATAGTATAAAGTTAATGCTTTTTTTTTTTTTTGTTTCTTTCTCCCATATTTGTACATAAAATTTGCTGTTACCATTCCTATTAATGCATCTTGTACTGAACTAGTTATTCATCCATTATATAGAACTCTATTGGTAAATCTATTGCTTCTTTAAAATAAACTTTACCTATGATCTGTACTACTCATAGATATACATTTTTTTTTACCTTTCCTCTTAGCTCAAGTCTAATTGATTTAATTCTTTTCTTATGATTTCTTCACTAACTATAAGTATTAGTGTATTTCCTATAGTATCTTTTATATCTATAGGATAACTATGTGTTCTTGGTACATGTGCTATTTCTTTAGTTTTTTGCCAAAATGGTAGACTAAATATTTCTTTTGGCTCTACATCTAGTTTTGATTTTAATATTTTTTTCATATTTCTTTGGGTTAAATATTAATCTTTCATTGGTGGATTCTTCATTTTCTTCTACTTGGTAACTTCATTTGGCTTCATCTTCTATTATTTCTCTTATCATATTTATATAATAGTATTCTCCATCAGAGTTGTCTTCTTCTTCACTAGATTCACTTTATGACGATTGTAGTTACATTATTGTATCTATTAGCTCTTGTTCTTCTGTTTCGTTTCTTTCCTCATCTTCAGATATTCTTCCCTTTCTTCTTCTTGTTCTATAGGTAATAAATTGTAATTATCCTTTTCTATTAGTGATATATACATCTTATTTTTCTTTTTATCTTTCTTAGTACATTCTGGAGATATGTGTCTTATTTCTCCACATGTGTAACATTTACATCTTTGTTAGGGTTTTTTGGATATGTTTTCGTTTTATTTTTTTTCCTTAAATATCTTTTGTAGGGTATTATATATCTTTTAAATGTATTTTTTATAAGGTTTCCCAAAATTCTTTTGCTTATATTTTCTTAAGGGCTGACATCCCGATTGTGTAGGTTTATATTGTAATTTATCACAACATAGTCTTTTATATGCTTTATGGTATTTTAGCATATTGTTAGCTAGTAAGCATTTTTTTTGTTGTTGTTTTTGTTCTATGAATTGTATCCTTGCTCCTAATATATCACGGGGGTGTTGCTAAGTCTATCCATTCTTTATATAGTTCTAAATTCCATGGGTTTGGTAGTTTGAAGAATATCAAATTCATAAATTCATGAACTCCTTCTGATACCCAATATTCAGCTTTTTCAAACTACTCTCTAAATTCACGTGCAAATTATTTAAAGTAACACATATCACAAATTGTAAGACTAGCTAGTAAATATCTGTTCCTCTTTTCAGAATCCTTTTTAATATCTTGCCCAGTTATTAAAGTATATTCTCTTCTTACAGTTTCATATCTGCTTAAAATAGTTCCTATTTCATCTTGATCATTGCCTTTTGTTTGTTCTTTTAATTCACCATTAGTATTTCCCCACCATCTTGCTGTGGTTCCTATAAATATATTTTTTATTATAAGTTGGAACTATCTTCCTGTAAGTTCTCTAGTATAAGCCATCATAGCCATTGATTTCATCCATAATTCTAACTCATGGTCTATATCACGTACGCATCCTAAATCTAACCATCTTCCTTACTCACTAATTTGTCTTTCCACGCTTCTCTAAGGTGTATATTCTTGTGAATAATTATTACTTGCCTTTGTAAAATATTGTGATTGTGGTATATAAATGTTGGATCTTTTCGTATATTGTCTTTGTGGCATATATATATATATATCTGGTCTATTTGCGGAATTAGTATTTCTTGTTATATTACTTGTTGACTCTTCAACTACTTGATTAGTTCCTGGTGGTAAATGAGATGGCATTTGTGGAACTTGCGGTGGCATTTGAGGTGGTATTTGTTGTGGAATTTGGTCTTTGGTACTATGGCTTGATTCATGTTAATTTCTTCTAAATTTAGGTTTCTTAATTTTCTATGTACTCTTCTTTTGAAGGATTTTCCATAATTTTTTTTCTATTCGTCCTGCTATCATATCTATTCCTTGTCTATTTATAGCTTTTAATTCCTTATCTGTTATTTCTCTTTTTGGTTTTTTTTTTTTTTGAAGTAGGTTTTTTCTTTTCTATAATTTCATATATTTTTATAAGGTTTTCATTTATTATACTACCATATTTTTCTCAATAATTTCTTCAATTTCTTCTTTTACTAATCTTGTCATATTTATTTGTTTTGTTGAGGTTCTAATGGTTTTTCATAGAATAATGCTATGTAGCACCAGTGGTGCTTGGCACCAGTCTACGTGGCAACTAATTTGGCATTGAATGATGAGTGAAATTAAATGCATGAATAAAGGACCTACTTAATTTGACTTATCATTCAATGTCACCTTGATATGGTGCCAAGCACCAGTTGTGCTAAATAACATTACTCTTTTTCATACACGCCTAAATTATTTCTTCTGTTTTTTAGTTTATATTTTATTTCTTTTATGTTTTTCTCTATGTACTAATACTGCACCAGTGCATTGCACTTTAAGGCTAATTCCAATGGAAAAGAATAGATTAACAAAATAAGTGCTTATTTATTTCAAAGATGCAAAATGATGGAAGTAATTAATAATACAAATTACTCTATTTGAGCTTGTCAAAGATTTTAAATTTTTTATTCGGTAATGTAGCAAATGTTGAATAAACAATACATCAACTAGAATGAAAGAAAAACAGGGACTCTATCATTGCCATCAAAAACATCTGAGAATAAGGATGTTGCATTCCCATCATCAGTACAGATTCATCCTGGTGAGAGTCGTAAAAAGAAGGTATTTAGGCCAAATAAGCAAGATAACTTGATTAAACAAATATTCAACATATAGATGTCGAATAACTAATACATCAAGTGACATTCAAGAACTGCAAAATCTCTATAAAATAAAACAGAACAACAAGAATTAATTTGATAATCCAGAGCAATCATTTCGAATTAACAATAATTAATAGTATTAAACTCAACTATTCTGTGTTGAAATTAATTTAAAAAATCATTAATCAATATCACAACTAATTTATACTACATTGCAAAAATTGCCAAATTATTATGTTTCCTTTGACTACTGGCTTTATTAGTAACTTCAAGCATAATATAATTTTTATCTCACTAATAAATGATACACCCGTGCAATACCTGGAAATGTTTCTACAAATTTAGTTGTGTTTTTTTGTAAGCATTGACAGGGGACATATTTTTTCCCCAAGAATTATAGAAGTCAAGGCAATGACTGATTGGAAATTGTCCCCACAAAAAAATAGTAAAATCATATTCATATTGACGATTTTCTACAAATCCAATGGCAGATGCAACCAATCCTCGACGAAGAAGAAACTGAAGCCAAATCGGTTGCATCTATAGATCGGCGGCATAATGGAAGCAATAGAAATTTAGGTTTGATGATTTGGAAGGTTAATGGAAGAGAAGTAGAGATATTATTAGCATATTCTCTAAGATGAGATGGAAGAGAGCTAACTTCATGGCAGAAAAATGGAAAAAACCAATTATTAGCCTAAAAAAATAATAATTAAAACCCAAACCAGGAAAAATAAAAAAGAAAAAAGTGTTACCGCAAGTGTTACAACATGTTTTAGGCGGAAAAACAAACCAAAGAAAGGCACTTAAGTGTCTATATATATATATATATATAGGTGTTACTTGTGTTGTCAAATCGCTAATTACCTTTGATTTATTTCTAATATTTGTATTTGTATTGTTTTATTTATATCTTTATGATCATTTGTTATACTAATTATTTGTTGGAATTCTTCTGGTAAAGTTTCAGTTATAGTATTAAATTGTCCTATCTGTCTAGCTTGTTCTAAATTTTGTTATGTTGTTTTATCCATACGTAGTCCTAACTTATTTAAAAATATATAAGTTTGTCCAATTTATTTGATTATGCTCTCCTAGACCTCCTTCTCCTATTAATATATATAAGTGGTATAAAATTTCCATAATTTTTACTGTCTAAAGGCCAGTAACTATTTGGTGGTAAATTTTCACAATTAAAATTATAGACTCTAGGTTCTATTTTTGGTAAATTATCAGTCATTTTTACTACTTGGCTCTAATACCACACTCAGACAGAACGGAAATGTGGAATTTTATTATTATTCTAAGCTTTTTAACACTTTATTTCTTTGTCTTTTAGTGTAGGGTATTTTTGCCATTCTCTAGTATTGTGTAAACCAGTGCCTGAAGCAAAACTAGCAAATAGAATAATTGATCAATTTTTGTGATGCTTGTTAAGTTTGGTAAACTGACTGAAAATTTCTTTCCCTCTCCAGAATCCTCTTAATATTGTCCGTACGGATGTCTAGGGACCTTGAACTTTTGCATCTACTAAAGGATATAGATATTATCTGCACTTATTGTTGATGAGTGTACCATAGATAATTGGCTTTTCTCC
>CAVNYN010237559.1:0-19858 GCA_963692815.1 Nyctanthes arbor-tristis | reverse complement strand
TGTCAGACGTGGCGTCTTTTGCCATATGGAACTATGCCTGAAGATCTGCCTGAGAAGTGGGTTTGCAGCATGCTAAACTGGCTGTAAGTTTTTTCTTGTGCACTTTGAGAACTTTGGTTGGTTATCAGGTTGATGTGTCCGATTCACAGGTTAATTTCGTTTGGCAAGTTTTGACATTCACATTGCCTCAAAATGGATGTCTCACGACACGCTTTCTGGTTTCGGTTGCTTTGTGTCAAAATTGTTTATCATGCTGTTGTCATGCCTGACAAAACAAATTTGTCTGCATCTGACCCTTTGAAAATGACATGACTGGCGGTATTCTTCAGGTTTCCAAGAACTAAGCTAAAACTACGATCTCTACAAAATAAGTGCTTCAGGTTTCTTCATGTGGATATCATTTTTAGAGCATCTTTATACTTTCTAAACAGTTTCCTTTTGTTGTATCCAAGTTCTCTTTTGACCTAATTCCTGGGTATCCTTAATGTTGAATGCTTGCACGAGTATGTGCTACATAGCATATGCATGGCTTTCATTTAAAATTTTTTTTTTTTTGAAGCATTCCTACAAATATATTCATGCAAAAGCAAACTTTGAGCTGCTGAACCCTAGACTTGATAAGATTTTTGTGCATCTCCAGTCCAGGGATGAACGATTGCAACTTCAGTGAAGATGAGACAACAAAAGCTCTTTATGCTTTATACCAGATTCCTTTGCCTGAGAATCAAAGTAATGTTCAAACTGAAGCTGATAAAACAATAAATGGAGTGGCTTCAGGAGGTGGACGGCCTATCAGTCAAAACCACCAAAACTTTGATTCTAATCAAATGGCTGCTGCGGGAAAGAAGAAACACAAATTTAAAGAAATGCCAAAAAGTGGTGGCATCACTGATTCAATTCCTTCATTGAAATTTAATAAGAACCCCCAACCACGGCCAGTGAAAAGCAGTAGTCTAAAGGAGGTCTGTCAACCTCAAGTAGCACCAAATCTCATTAACAAATCTAGTGTGCAACTTCAAAATAAGGCCTCAGCTGTCATGGCAAAACCATTGAATAAACGAAAAAACGAGCATGTAGTTGGAGGTGTGTGATTTATCCCAACTGGCATCTTCTTTTGTCCTTTGTCTTTTTAATTATAGTTTACTTGTTTTCTGATATGATATCCTAGCAGGTGATGCAGATCCAATGAAGAAGAGCAAGAGGGAGCCTGATCAGCATGTATATGGAAATATGAAAAAGATTAAGACTGAAGGTGGAATGGATATAGATGACACTCAGATCTCCAGGTGGGAAATTGGTAGGGTTGGCCATGATTTGACTTCTGATTCACCAAATAAGTCAGTTTTGAAGGATAAGAAAAAACATAAATCGCTTGATTCAAGATCTGGAGGGAGAGAAAATTTACAAATATCTGGTAAGAAACAGAAAGATTATGTACAAGAATTACCTGATAAGGGGTCCCTGGATGTAAATACATGCAATAAGATGGAAATGTCTTCAAAGAAAAGAAAATTCAGGGATTCTCAAGGCAGTCAGGGTTATATAGAGACACCGCAAAGTAATGGAAGTGACCTTCATGTCAGCAAGGTATCTGTAAAAGAGGAGAGCAGTAGTACCGGATTTCATAGAGATAAGAAGTCCAGAGTGTCTCACGTTGATGGAAAGGAGTCTAGAAAAAATAAGGATAACGAAATACATAAAAGAAAAGGTCCAGCAACTAGAATTCTGTTACCAGGAAACAGGGAAAATCAGATCGACAAAGATGTTGAGAAAGAACTGCGAGTAAAGAAATACAGAGCAAAGCTTCCATCGAAGCTAACCATGGATGATATAGAATCACTGAGGAAGGATTTGGGGTCAGATCCATTATCAATGGCTGCCACTTCAAGCTCCTCTAAGGTTTCTGATTCCCGTAAAACTAGAGGCAATCGCCAAGAAGTGAAAGGATCTCCTGAAGAGTCAGTATCCTCATCTCCCATGCGGATTTCTCATCTGAATAAGGTCTTACCTGCAAGGATGGAGACTGCAGCAAAAGCAGAATCTAGACTCTCTGACTTCCCTACGATGGGAAGCCCAAGGAAATCTCTGGATGGGAATAGAAATTCTGAGAGCAATCACCTTGCGACAGCCAAGAATGGAAAATCAACCAGTGGGTTTCTTCCGGTATCTTTTGAACATTCTGTGCTAGATTTTCGGGACAGCAATGTTAGAGACAAATCCACTGGCAAATCCGAATCTGGTGCTAACCGTCCTTCTGAATATGCCAATGGCTCTTTTGTTGGTAAGGATGGTGATTTAGTTGAACAATGTAGTCCGTGTCCCACAAGTGTATGTGTTTCAGAGCATAGCCATAGTAAGGAGAGGATGAAAAAAAACCATTTTAATATTCTGTTACCTCAACAAATCTCTAAAAGGGATTCCTCTTTGCTGCCTATGGATAAGGATGGAATGTCCAGCTCTAATTTTGAGGGAGCTCCAGAGAAGGTTTCCAGTCCAAAGATCCACGATAAAATCCTAGATCCAAATAATAATAATTCAAAGAAGGAGACAGTTATTGATCACAAAGGTCGAAAAGATAAACAAGAGACATCGCTTCCTAGCAAACCAGTGCCAGGGTATTTGAAAGGAAAGTTGACAGATTTGAGAACAATTGATAGTTCTATAGTTGGTGATTTGTCAAAGTTACCAGATGAAGCAGCTAATACTCATCATCAGCATAGAACTAATAACTTGGATGGCCGTAACATGGCTGATAGAGCCGAGATTCAAAATATTAATGCTGTTGCTGTTGCCTCTGATCTAACCGCAACTAATGTTTTAAAAGAAGCTGAAGGTCTCAGAGATTATGCTGATCGTCTCAAGGTATTTTATTCTTTTGTTTTATATCTTAAAATATTTCATTTTCAGCATCTTTGAGTTCATTTATAATATGCTATCAACAATCTGCTACCTACACTTCTGAATTTTCTTAATATCATTCAGGACTCTGGATTTCCATTTGAAAGTAACGAGGCATACTTTGAAGCTGCTTTGAAGTTTCTTCAAGGCGCTTCACGTTTAGAGGCTTTCAATGGAGAACCTAGCAAGCATGGGGAGATGAATCAAATGCAAATGTATAGCAATACTGCCAAGCTCTGCGAGTGAGTTCCCCTTTATAACTGTAATAACTCATGTGCATTTTGAGATGCGATGTTGTACCAGGAGGATCATAGGCCTTATATGAAATTGACAATTTTTCCAACTTCCATTTTTGACCATGCATTCTTGGAAAAATCATTTTCTCATTTTCCCATATAACTTTTTAACCACTCATTCTTCACTCCAAAAAAAAAATATCGTGTTTCACAAAATCAATTCTCACAAATCAAAATCGTACAACCCCTCGGTATTTTTTTCATTAACTTGTGCTTAGCTGAAATGTCCTTTTACTACCATGATATGCTCAAGTCTTAATATGAGTGTTCTGGATGGCCACTACAGAATATTTACCATGGAAATGTGGAAACAATATAATATGTGTCCCCTTTTTTGTTAAAGAATCATTCTGTCTGAACGTTCTTTAAAATCAGTACAAAATTCCACCAAGGGCTCGTGCCCTATACACAACATCCTCTTTTGGGATTTTATACTGAACTTTACATACCTTGCAGAACCTGTGCCCATGAATATGAAAAGCGCCAAGAAATGGCTGCTGCAGCACTGGCCTACAAATGCGTGGAGGTGGCTTACATGAGGGTAGTTTACTGCAAAAATTCAAGTACATACAGACTTTTGCATGATTTGCAGGCAAGTTTGCCGTCGGCTTTGCAAGGTATGATCATTCATGCCTCTGAAGTTATCAGTTTCATGCCCTTTTGTCATTTTATGCTGTAGGGTTATAGTGTACACAGTAGGCAATGAATGGTATAATTGTCTATAATTACTTGTAATACGACTTAGCGCCCTAATCTATTGCTGCTTAGTTCACTATTTTCCTGGCTTAAATGGCCAGCAATTGGTGATCCACTTTGAAGAAAAGAATGCTCTCTCTCTCTCTCTCTCTCTCTCTCTCTCTCTCTCTAACATACACACGCGCGCTCTCTCTCCTGCACACACACACACAAGAACAATGGAAGATTATGGTATTCTTGTTGAGTATGTAATTTTGTTTCATTTTGATAGATTTTATGCCCAATTACATGGAGCATATGTGTTTCCCCTGCTAATGCAGTTTTGTCCCTTTTCTTAACACTTGCATTCCAAATTTCTTGAAATGATTCTCATGACTTTTTCAATGGCGTTTATAGGTGAATCTCCATCATCTTCAGCATCTGATATTGATAACTTGAACAGTTTAGATAAGTCAGCCTTGTCGAAAGGCAATGTTTCTCAAGCGGGCAATCATGTTATAGTACCTCGAAGCCGCCCCAACCTTGTTCGGCTACTTGATTTCGTAAGTGATGTTGAGATTTATGATATTTGTCTCTTTTGCAATATCTTAATGGCATCTGATTTGAACAATGTGAGTTGCATATTAACTATTGGTGAAGTCAATAAAAAGTTAACAGAATTTTAGAGGTACTCTTGTTCAGTCATATTTGTTTCCTTATATATTCAAGTGGTCTCTATTGATAGATGCCCAAGCATTTTCCATTTCTGGTGCAGATTTTACATTCCCCTAGTCTCCAATAGATCTAAAAAATTTAAATTTCCACTGTATGTTCTCATGTAATTGTGTTTTTCTTTTTTCTTTTTTTTTGTTTTTGGAATGGAATCCTATAATGGGGTTAAGTTTCTCAAATGTGCTCCTTTGCAGACAAAAGATGTGAATTCTGCAATGGAGGCCTCTAGAAAATCCCAGAGTGCTCTGGCAGCTGCTAGTGTGACCCCAGAAGATGCTCAGAGTAAAGACGGTATTGTTTCTGTTAAGAGAGTTATTGACTTCAGCTTTCAGGATGTAGAGGAACTTATCCGTTTGGTACGGCTTGCATGTAAGGCCATAAATCGCCAAGGTTTCAATGGCAATAAAGAGTAGTTAACTGTATATACTAGCATACTCTCTGCGGAGCTGGGCTTCGGATACAAGTTGGAAATGTCCATGCACTTGCTGTCTGGCAAAGAGACGTAACATTAACAGCCTGTTTGTTTCTGTAGATGTGTACAAACCAGGGATTGGTTCACCATTTTATGATACATTTTCAGATATTCGGCTTGTTTTGCAGATAAAGGCACAAAATGCTCAAAATCTAGATTCAATGGTGTGGGCACAGAAAGCATGGAAATTTTACGTGTTCAAAGATGAGAGTCGGAGTTATACACTAAGTGCAGTTTTGATTTTTTTGGGCTATATTTTATTTGGGCCTAGAGAATGAGTTACAAATCTAGAGCAATTAGGGACAAATGAAGTTGAGTTGCAATGTAGTTGACTGGTCCATTCATATGAAGGACTTATTATTTTGATCTGATCTTTCTTTTTCTTTCTTTCCTTTTTTTTTTTTTTAATCATTTTTTACCCATATAATTGAAAGAGAAGTTTTGAATGTGTCTGGTTCAATTGTAAATAAAGGGCACTCCTTTTGTTTCTCTTTTTGTATAGAGACATAAATTAATATATTGCATTGTAGTTTTCTACAGGCCGAGGGGTAATCTTATGTAATTTCTGTCCTTAACTATATAAATTGCATGTATTTTGCCTGTGTTTCTGGTGATACTCTGCTCGATCAGTTTGGTTCTTCTATGCAGAAGGTGCATACATGCACAAAGTACACTTGATCTGCATGATCTTGGCACTTGTAATATTTTGCAACTATGCACTCCGGCAGTTTTTTGAGCTTGGGAAATTAATGACCATTGCCAGTGTGAGAATTTAATGTAAGTTCTGAGTTATTTTTTCCTTTTTTGATATTATTTATTATATCATGGGTACAAACTTCAAGCTTCATTTTTTTTTTGGGTGTAGATGACAGGGAAGGAAGGGTTTGGTAAATGAGGTTCATAGTGAAAATACTCATGTTTGAAGAGTTTAGGAGGTAAGGATAAGATCTTTCTTTTATCTAGAGAAACTGGTGATGACAGTAGTTTGCTTTGAAAGGATTTAGGAGTTTGGACTACTGGCACTATTCCCAGAAGGGAACTGTTGGGTTCATGCCTGGAATTGGCCTTTAGTACTCTAAATAATGGCAGCGGATCCGACTTGTTTTTGAAATATTCGCTGTTTGTTTGGCTGAATTAAGTGCTCATGCGCGGGCCCGTGTGTGTGCGCGCGCGCGTGCGCATTGTAACGTAAAACACTTTGTAATATGAGATCCTTCCCCTTGCATTTAATGTTGAAAGGGCATCTCTTCGTGTTTGGAGGAAAATAACTTCTTTTCAGAATAATACTTCATCCGTCCCACTAAGATAGACAAGTTTTTTTTTTTCACTAGGATTCAGGAAAACTCAATTAGTGTTGCTGGAAATGTAAAATTTAAAGACATTTTACTAATATACTCTTTAATTTACCACTTATTTCACTTTAAAAGTTTTATTTTGTTGATAATTATGCACATTAAATAGGGATATAAGAGTAAACTAACATTTTAGCTATCCATCAATAAAGTGAGTGTTGAGACGGACGAAAAAGGAATACAAGCCTATCTTAGTGGGATGAAGGGAGCGTGTGTTTCTTGAGATGAAAATATGGTTTTTCTTTTTTAATATTTTTTTCCTTTTTTCTTGTACATTTCACATGATGAGCCCTTTGTTTTGTACGGGTTAGTCCGCAAGATCATATATATAGAAGTAATGTTTTAAAGAGTGGCTGAAGATTTTGTCTCATGTGATTACTGTAAAAGCCCTGCAAGTGAAGAGCGTTGCCTCCGAGCAAAGATGCAACCTCTTATTAGGATGGCTTCTTTTTTGTTTATCTGTTTTATATTGTTCTCTTGCCGTGTCTTCATTTTCTATGGTTTGTAATCTTATTCAGGACATATTTAGAGAGCACTGTTTCTACATTTCACACCCCATTTTGTACACCGATTTTTCTCTCTTTGGACAAGAAATACTGATATATAAATTTGAAAATACAGGAGTCTGGCGGGGCAGGATTAAGGTCGGGGTCGGAGCATTTTGCCACTCTGGTTGCAATGGCAAGGCACTTCCTTGGACGATCGAGTAGTTATGCAAAGAATGGTTTACGCAATCGGGGACTCTGGCTTTTCTTCAGTTAAACTTTGCTTGATGGCAATTGGCAATTGGAACATTTTGCATCACAAGACGAAGGATGACGTTCCATCCACATTTAAGGCTACCTTGCTTGTAAGTAATGGTTGAGTTAAATAATAATAATAATAATAATAATAATAATAATAATAATATCAAAAATATATATAATAGTAATAACCATATTTATTTATTTTGAAGGATTAATTTGTTCTCTTCAATTCTGAACCAAGTTTACACAAATCATAAACCAAGATTTTGTACTACTGTTTTAAGGCACTTTTTACCAGATTATTTGATCTGGGTTTGATTCCTAAATTATAGTCGATACGAAACTATATCTTACGTAACCTTAACTCGGGAGATGGAAAGATCGATGATTTTGAATCGCTAACCTTTCCTTTTGACAACGAAACCAGAGTCAAAAGGTCAATGCTTAAACTCGAGAAAATTTGGGCTGGAATCGTCATTGGCTGCTTATTCAACTAAGGGCTTTATTTATTAAGACGTGCTTTGAAAAAAAATTGAAAAAAAAAAGAGGAAAAGAAAGTGAAGGAAAGGTAAAGAAAAATCATGTTACTTTGTGTTAATTTATGGAACTATTTTCAAGTTATTGATTTTTTTTTTTATTTTACAAGAAAGAGAGCCGATCCTAAGAATTTAGGTGCCCTGTGCTGTAATAGAAAATGGTGCCTAAGGGTTATATTAGAAAAAATAAATCATACTTTAATTATAATATTAAAAACCATCGTTTTCATTTTCATTATGATACTCTATATTCTTATTAACTTGTTGGCTTTATAATATAATTATTTTTTATTTTTTTATTATTTTGTCTTTGATGATTAACAGTAAATTTAAGTTTCAAAGGTATACCTTATTTAATCTATTAAAATAATAAAATACATTATAATTCTTAACTCAATGACTTTCATTTAACTTTTTTTAAAAAATTGGTGTCACAATAATGCCTATTTTTAGCAAATGACATTTTAAAAGTTTTTCAAAAATTTTAACGTAGTACCTATTTAATAGAAAAAAAAATTTTTTGGTGCCCCTGAATCTTGTTCATAACCTATGAATCTATAAATAAAACACCAATTAAAAGGCAAAATCCGGAGATTCTTGACGGACATCCACGGTCATCCCAAAGGGGAAAACGTATGAGAGCGTTTCCAACAAGAATTGTCACATTTACCCCTTTTTTCCCTCTTTACACCAACGTGTGTTTGTAAAATCATTTTAATGAGTGTGTTTGTAAACTAATTTTAATGAAAAATAAAAGAGAGAATGACCGGAGTTGAATGATGGAAATTTTTACAGTATACGAGTCCTATAAAATATATAGATGTGATTAATTTAACTAATTTTTATTTAAAAGTAGAATGAATTTGTACATGGGGTTCTTTCCTACTTTTATTTATCCATACATTTTTACTTTTCACGATTTTATTTCTAATGAGGATATATATATATATATATATCCCATGTGTGTTATATGAGATTGACTTTAATAAAAAGACACTTAGTCAAGAACCCTCTTCTTACACAGTAATTCACATATAGGTTCATTCGCAAAAAAAAAAAAAAAAAAAAAAAGCATATTTGCACGTGCATCCATGCCATATATGAACAAAATTGATGGAGGAGCATACACTACATAATCTAATTGTCTCTATAAGAGAGACATCCGGTATCTCTAGTTGTCTATAATGTGTAATGTGGACATTTTTTGCCGATTATCAAGAAATTCTTGTATCGCATTGCATTGAAGAGGCATATTTAGAAAGCCATTGAAAGTACTTAGAATGAATGGCACATCTGTACTCAATGCTGAAAAAGGAGAGAATATGCAATACCCGAACGCTTTAACACACACACACACACACACATATATATATATCAACTTTAACATACATCATCACAATCAGGTTGTTAGTATCGTAATTTTGGATCGAATCGGTAGAGGTTCTTGCAAATTGGATGGTTAGATCATATCGTAAATCGTAAGATTCTACTAAATATTAATTATAAGAACTAGTAAAATATAATTAGACATTTTAATAATAATATTAACTAACAATAACAAACTAAAATCAAATAACATAAAAGTAACTTTTATCTTATAAATTGTTATGTTACAACTAATTTATAAAACGTAGAATATGGTGATAGTTGAATTCGTAAAAAATTATAAAAGAAAAAATATACTTGTATTTATATTTATTTTTTAAATTATAAATAATTTTCCCATAATAATATACTTATTACTAACACCTGTCACCATGAATATTTATTATATAAATTGCACAATCATATATAGGCCTTATGATGGTGTTTTTTCTCCCGTTTTTTACAATTTTCCTCTTCCATTTTTCCCCTTGAATGTAATATCATACTTCATTCAGTTAAAATCCTGGCTAATCGCTATACACAAAAGCAAAGGAGTATTGTTACTATCATAACAATTAACAAGCAAGAAATGACAAAAAATAAGATGCTATGGCGTGGGCAACTCTATTCACCTCACGGTGAATGATTTTGCTTCTACCACACTCCATAGAAGCCATAAGCGTTTGATTTTGCTAAGGCTTTGCACAACTCTTAAAGACAATCAGATCCCACAACATGAAGACGAAGGTTATGGTTTCTTGCAAATTTCAGACCCTCTAATATTGCTACTTCTGCCCATTCCACTGAGTTGCACTAATATTCAAAGAAGCAGCAAAAGATCCCTTTTTTCACAATTTTAATATATCATTTAACTCAAAACAAATTTAAATTGCTTGAAGATCCAAAATACTTAATTAAAAGTGCAGTGGAAAAATCCTAGTAATAATAGAAGAATAAAGATTGTTTATTTAAATCATTAGACTTGCTATAATCTTATATCAGAATTATAATATCCTAGAAAATTTTCTATAGTCAAATCAAATCATTTTAATATTTATGGATCGTAAAATTTTAAGATCATAATATCTTAATCGAGAGCTTAACATCCTTGATCATAATAACTAGAGCATCTCCAATACATAATGTATAGGAAAGAAATTGAGAATTATTTTAATTGAAGAGAGAAAAATAAGTGGGAAAAAAAAGAAAAAGGAAAAAATAAATAAAGATGAGCGATAAAAACAAATACAAAATAATGATAAAATAATAATCAAAGGTGAGTAAAATTAATGTCTTTTTGTAAAGATGTGAAAGATAATACTCCCTCCGTTTTAATTATATAATCCGTGTTTTTTTTTTTGGGTGTATCCCAATTATATAGTCATTTTTTTTACTAAAAAGTCTAAAATTGCAATATTTACTAATTTATGAGTTAATTACCCGAAATGTCACAGTACTTTCAAAAAATTATCTCAAATACTATTGTACTTTAAAACTTACCTGAAATACCACTGTACTTTTCAAAAGTTATTTCAAATACTATTGTACTTTAATACTAATCCGATATGCCACTAAACTTGTGAAAGTGTTATCTCATTTGCCACATCCGTTAAAAAATGTAACTGACTTGATGACATGACTAACGAAATTTACCACGTAACATCTTCACTGTTATTTTTTTAATCAGGTGTTGACCCAGTGACAAATGAGATAAAATTTTCACGAGTTTAGTAGTATATGAAGAAAATTTTATAAAACTATTTTATAAAACTTTCCTCATATACCACTAAACTCGTAGTTTTACAAAACTTTTCTCATATACCACTAAACTCGTGAAAATCTTATCTCATTTGCCACTCAGTAAACACCCGATTAAAAAAATAACAGTAAAGATACCACATGATAAATTTCATTAGCCATATCATCAAGCCCATTGCATTTTTAACGAAAATGGTAAATGAAATAACACTTTCACAAGTTCAATTACATATCGGGTTAATTTTAAAATACAATGACATTTGAGATAATTTTTTAAAAGTACAGTGACATTTCCAGTAAGTTTTAAAGTACAATGTCATTTGAGATAACTTTTTGAAAGTACAGTAACATTTCAAGTAATTAACTCCTAATTTACTATTATTTAATACTTAGTTAAAAATGTCAATCTACTCATTAAATAAAGGTTGGCAAATTAAGAACACATATTGTAAAATATATATTTCTAATACAACTCTTAATCTACATGAAATAACGAAGTTAACTATATAATTAAGACGGAGGGAGTTATAAAAAAAGTGGTAAAAAGGAGAAAGAAGTGACAGGCAAGAGAAAGAAAAAAATGTGTAACACTACGTTTTGCTTCTCCTACACCTCACGAGACAGAAACAGAGTTGTGGTGGTGGGACAGCAACGGAGATGTGCATTGGAAATGCTCTAAGTTCGTCTTCTGAAAATTATTTCACCATCTGCATTCAGCCCCTTACCTATGCATCCACTAATTTTCTGGACGAATACCCAAATGCTGAAAACTGACACCAACTAGATTCCAGTAGAAGAGGAAAAAACGTCAATTTAGGAAAATATATAACAAATAACCATTAGTTTGAAAAGTAAAATAAAACCCAAACTGGATTCTGCTTTGGCTTTAATGATACATTTCGATCTCCATGGAAAAAAGGCAACCTAATAAAAAAGTCAAATATCCAGTGAAAGAACATACATGAGCTGGCACTAAGAAAACGAAAAAGAGGAATCTGAATTCTTAACTGCTCAGAACGCAGCAAAGAAACTACATCTTCCAATCCTCACCTTTACTTTAATGGTGAAATATGAGGGCCTCCCCGTGTCTAAGAAATCATTGAAGAAGTCACTCAGAACATTCGCGACAACATTTACGGAGCATTTTATGACCTTAATGAATGCACACCTCCTCCTTCAAGACTTCGTGCCTGTTCATTACATTCTCCAGGTCCCAAGTTAAGCCAAGTATTTGAACAAGTTGGGATTATCCTTGTCTCTTTCCAGATAGTCCCGAGTAATCAAATCTTCAATCCTCTTCTTGATGGCTTTAACGTCAGGCTGCAGCAAGCACATTTACATTTTAACGATAATATCAGTTACACATGAAAGGCACTAAAAGTGACCATTGAGTAAATTTTTGCCTCCAAACATGGCCGGATAAGTTACCAATTTTCGTTTACAAGTTAAAAGAATCTTATTTCAACAGTAACTTGGGCATTACTTTCAGGAATAATTCCGATAATACTAACACCGATAACAGAAAACAAAATTTCAAGGTAAACTAACTTGTTAGTAGTAACTTCTTTTAGGCTCGCGCAAACATGTATCTAAAGCGTACCTTGAACATGCGCCCTAGCTGCTCTGCACACTCCATAACCAACTGCTGATATCCCAAGACTTTCCTACTCTTCATAATACGTACAATTGAGGCATCAATAGCATATCGTCTATCCTTGTCAACGTCTTCAATTACTTTCTTCTTCTCGTCAACAGGAGGAAGAGGGATCTGCAATTTTCATTGCAATACTTACAGACGAATAGTAGAAGGATGGGTCACTAACATTTGATTGATTTAACTTAATCTTTCCACCATTTCCTTCCCTCAACTTGTTTTAGCTGGGGTCTATCATATTGGTTCATGTCTTATTGGAATACAAAGGCCAGGTGGGAGTGAAGGGAAAGTACCTTGATCCTTCTCATTTTATCCGTGAACTTTGAATTGAATTCAAAGACATCAGTTGGAGATATAGTCTTGGTATTTGGCTCTTTGTTAAGAATCTTATACTTTGCACATGAAAGCGAATGAAGCAACCTAACGACATCATCATCTGACAGGTTCAACTGCGTCATGATCTCCTGATAGCTTAACCTATCTGAGGTATTGAATAACAACAAGGCGGCAGCCTATAAACATGGAAAACAAAAGCTTCTATCAGCATTATATCGAACATAAAGGTTATATAAATAAAATATCAGATTGTCGTCGATAACCTGGTAAGTTGTCACAATGAGCTCTATGGTTTTAGGTTCAAATTTCCCGTTGATGTTGCAAGTGCCCAATGAATATATCCATGTAAGTTTTCTGTGCTTTGTTTTTGTTTGGTAAAACTCTCTAAATACTTCAACACACTTGACCTGATGCAGCAGTAACAAAATAATAAACCAAATATATAAATATGCATCTTTTACCAATAAGAGCTTGTTCTCCGGAGCTTTATGTAGATTTTGATTTTTGAAAGTTGATTTTTTGGGAGAATTTATGGTGGGAATGTAAGAGAGATTATTGGGAAGTGCGAGAATTTGTTTTTATGGAGAATGTGGTTGGTATTAAAGCTTAACATGTTTACCAGCTTTTGATTGAAGATAAAGCTCCCTAGAGCAAGCTTTAGATAAGATTTTGCATAAACACAAGCGAAATAATGTCTCTCCAATTGCTCAATAACTTTGCACCATCATACCATCTCAGCAGGGAGATTAAGATCAAAGGACTTGTAACTCGGCCAAAAACCAGTTGTCAATACAGTAACAGTCAAGTCAATCCCAGGATTTGCATTTGCATTGTTACTGAGATACTCCTCAAAGCTTGCCTGGTTTTCCCTCGCCAGTGTCAAATCTGTCACCTGGAATGGCGGAAAAGGAATAGAGGAAGTATTTAAATCAAGTTGGTAAGTACCCTTTAATATCAGCACACATAATAGGATAACTCACCATCCCCTCCATTTTCGAGGTAAACTGACCACCACATTGCTGCTTCAACTTTGTAAGGATACTTCTCTCATGCTCATCATTAGCACTCTTATCGAATAATAACCGCCGAGCAAGCTTTTTCCTGCCAAGTTAGAAATAAAATTCAATCTTCACGTATCAATTGTTCCGTGTCCTTGGCTCAAAATACATTAAAATTTACCTATAAAATTCAGCAAATAGATCCTTATCGCTGATATAAGCAAGCAGTTTTACTACCTGTTACAGTAAAATGAGCATCAAACACATCTTTCAATGCATTTTAACAAAAATATGATGAGGAAATACTGGATTATATAACAACACCTTCTCCAACGTCTCCTCAATGGCTTCATCACTCAATTTTTCACTTCCACCTTTTTTGAGAATGTTATCACAAAATGTGGCAAGAAGTTCTGCACTAGAACTTCCAGCAACACCCTTGTTGCAGAAGACTTCAAATGCCTCCTTGAGAGCCTAGGATATTGGGGAAAAAAAGGGAAATTCACATGAATCCTGGACACTATGGATAAGAGTAATACAAACATCCAGCAACTATGAAATCCTAACCTTGTGGAAGAGTGTATGATTCAAAAAACAGTCATTTACGTAGGCCATGAATTTATCATGGAGCTCAATAACTTTTCTGACAAAAACCTGCTCCTGTAATCCAATAACATCTCTCTTCTCTGCCTGCAAAAAGACACTTCTATCTTTTAGAGACATAGAAGCTAAAATGGAAAAACCTTCACGAATGCATTTTGGAGTATTTGGCAGAATATTCAAAAACCTTTTTCCTAGACAACAATTTGTACTTATTCCAGTGGTTACATTATCTTTCCACCTCTTTTGTTTTTTTTTTTTTTTTTTTAATTTAACATATGATCTTCAAAGAAGTTGGTACCCCATTGAATTAACATGAAAAAGCAGGATTCTCATTTACTGTTGACCTTTTTTTTTTTTTTTTTTTGTGGGGGCGGGGAGTAGACATAACATTGTTGCCTGCACAGATAAATTCAAGTAATACATAATTTACCATATCAAACAGTAAATAATAATTCTATTCATCACGGTGCTATCCCATGGGTGGCAGTGTGTGTTGTCATTTAATGATATATAAGTGAGAAATTAAATGTGGGGACGTGATTATTTAAAAGGATGTCTGATTCTCATTCTCTTCTCATTATAAGTTTATGTACCACTTATTTGACAGCTACTCAATTATAACCACACATTTCAAACTTCCATCAAATCTCCACCACTCATTTCACCTCCTTATAATTTCCTCATTGTAACTCAAAACCATAATGCGAATCAGACATCCGTTAGATTGAACTTCTCATTTAATGCTACCTAATGATGGTGATGGTCACCACCGGTGATAAATAGCATTGTTATTCATAGAATAGACACATATAGAATACCACAATGCAGTGATAATATTCACAGAACTACTCAGTGATACCTTTTTTCTCAAAGTGACTAATGTATATGAAGTCTTAAGTTGTACAGAACAATGCTAACAATAAGTTAACTATAGCCTATTGCTAGTACATTCTTAAAGAGAAAAGTTGCACAAAAGAAAAAATCGTTTATTAAGAATAAACTTGCCAACCTTCTTGTTACTAGCAGCGTCTTCTGCTTGTTTAACTAAAGCTGTACCTTCGGCAGTAACATGCTGCATTTTCAGAAGAAATATTCATTAGAGGGGGGAAATTCATAAATTTTAGTGAAGAAAAAATGTGGAAAGACATAAACCTGCTTAAATATCGCTGCGACAGGCTCTAAGCCTCGAGGTATTTTGGAGAAGAGCCTATACATCCTTGACAAATCCTCTACCTAGTAATTAGAAGTGGTATAGGTAAACCCCAGTGCCCCGAGATTAGGTTAAACTAACAGCTAATTTATTCAATGATAAAGTAATGTCAATACCTTGTCGTCCCTAAGCAACGCGTGGCATCCAGAGTGCTCCTTCTCAAGCAATTGGGTCGCATACACAGACAACAACTCATGTTGTACTTTCTAGAAAGCCCGAAAGATAAAGCAATCAAATTAATTTAACTCTATGATTATGCTCAGAATATGATGAACTACAAAATTCTTTAAATGTAGCTGATTATCAAAAACCTAAAAGATAAATGCCTTGTACTCATTCAAGAAAGAACAAACCTCAAGCAATTTTGTCTCACTACTTGAATGAAGATAATGAGACACCCTGTCTTTTTCTCTTTTCAGACACTCCTCAGCCTGAAATGCCATAAATCATTAAAAAGCATGCAAACTACAAGTGATTATCGGACTTCTCTCTGTTGCATAGGCATGGCTACAGGTATTAGTGCAAATGATGGGGTTTTGGAGTTGGGGGTGGGTGGGGTTCTACTTTCAAAAGGAACTTTACTTTCAGCATATAGTCTGGACAAGAATCTTCCAAAATCCAGTTAGAAGCCTTCCGAGAATAATATGCTGCAGTGTCCTTGAGCATTGCTTCTTCAAAGTCATTCTCATAATAATCCATTTGCCCCATTCCAATTTCAACAAATATGTCCAATACATTCTTCAGCAAAGCTCGATCAATTTGCTCGCCTTCCCGCTCTTGATCAATCTAATTAAAAAGAAAAATTAATCACTAACATAAAAGTGAAAAGAGAAAGATTTCAAAAGTTGGAACAATGACTAAAAAATACCAGAGATATAACTGCATCCCTTACTTTTCCATTCAACTCAATGTATACCTGAAATAGGTCCAGGATATGACAATGTTTATGAACTTAGAAGCAGCAGTGACCTTAAAAAGGAAAGAAGTCCAAGAAATAAGCTACTGCTTCACTGAAGAAACACAAATTGAAATTACCAGATCCCTGAAGCATGTTAGACCAACTTCTTTGAGTGGAGGAAGTGACCTCCTAGCAATGAAATACCGATCAAGATAATGGAAGAACCTTGACAGCCATCGGACCATGATTTTATGATTTGACCATCTTTTAACAAGCTCTCTCAACATGAATTCATCATGCTTCTCTCTCAATGAAGGGAGTACCTAATTGAGAAGCAAAAGAGAAATTGGATAAAGTCAATAAGAATAAGCATGAGGAAAAATTGAAACAAACTGCAAGCGTTATATCTGCACTCTGAACAATGGCACTGAAACCCTAGTTCAGTTACATAATTCACAGTGCTAGAAATAAAATGCACAGGGGTTCTACAGAACAAGGTGGAATATACTAGCATACATCACCATCTCAACTTGTCAGGATAAATTTTGATATGTAGAATAAATTTGTCATAGTGATCATTTAACTGGGTTTTTAGCGAGCAATGAAGATGGATGATGGTGGTGGTGGTGGCAGCGGCGGCGGCGATGATGATGATGATGTTGATTATTATTATTATTATTACTACTACTACTATTATTATTATATTATTATTAGATTTTTTAAAAGTTACAAATGTCAAATATTATTTAGAAGTTAGTAGCTTCTTCAATTATATCTCCCAAACAAACATCGGGAAGGGTTTATTGTTCTTGACACACAAATTTTTTTGACTTGAAAGCAGAAGAAAATTAAGGGTGTCTAAGCATGTATACGAAAGACACAGCTTTTACAGTTGACTTTCCAATTCTCATGGAAAGGACCTTCGTAGAATTAATATGTGATAAAATGATGTGTATAAGCCATCAAGCATTTCATACCATCCATGTTGGACCGTGTTATTAATAATCTTTTATGAATGAGGGAAATTGACCATTTTTGGGTTGACTTATTATTTTAAAATAACAAAAAAGCCATAAATTGTATATCTTGGAAACAAGCCCGCCGAAAAATGCTCAATGAGTATCAGTCATATGCTCACCATCTAGTAATGGGTAATCAGCTAACCAGAATGTTGGACAACAAAGGATGATTTAATGAACTCTAAGAAAATACTATGAAGATCAAATACTCTCACCATCCCATCCCATAATATTTTCCAGTGTTGTAACTTTTTTTAAGTGAAGATGACATCTTTAGAACAAATATCTGCATAAATTAATTCTTACAGCTTAATTGGAAAACCAATAACAATGAGGCAATATATAATCATGGTCAGCTCGTTCACCTGTGAATGCCTGACCACTTCACGCAACATGAATTTCATGTAATAAGGAAAAAGAGAGATTTTTTTTTTTTTTTTGGGGTGGGGGTGGGGGGGTTTGGAGGCAACATCCGTGCAATAATAAAAAAATAAAAAAGACAGAGCCGGCCTTACTGTTGATAAAATATACTCTTCAAAGGATTCACGGTACTTGTCATACAACTGCTGAGAGTAATCATGGGGTGGCTTTTGGGTGCACATGTTATAAATTGTCCTATATAAGATTTAGGACAACAAGAACAAACAATAAGGTGACAAGCATCCAAAAATTAAAAGGCAAAAATTAAGGCTTGGGGTATAAGAAAGATACGTGTAAAGCATCATATAGTCCTCTGAGCTAAATTGCGGCTCAGGCAGCCCTTCTAAAATGTTTTTCAGCTTTGTAATCCCCTTTTGCATGAAGTCCCATCCCTGTTCTAAATCAATTGTATTTCGCTGGTTCATCGTCATTCTCTATTCCAGTTACCAACCCAAGCCAAAGTGGCAACCAAATGCTAACTTCTATTAGAAATAATAACCTGCCACGCGCCAACAAGAAATATAATAGCTTATTAAATAAAAAAGTAATATATCTAGAAAATGTAAATGACGAGATAGACATATATCCACTAGGAAATAACGCCAGCCTAAATACAACCTAAGAACTAAGATAATAAATTCAAATCACAGATCATATCAAAAGTAGCCTGAAATCGCGAAGGAAGTAACACAATAATGATACAGCCTCCAAGTTTTCCAAAGGTTTAATATACAAAAGTCCAAATAATCTTAATGTACCCCATAATATAAAAATAAATAAACAAAACTCTAGCAAATCAAAATACTAGTCTGCCAGTTGCATAAAAACGCACATTATGAATAACCTGCATTATTGGTAATTAACATCACATAAAATAGAACAAAAACCAATAGAAAAATGAAATAAAAAAAATAAATTAGCAAAATCTTCTACAATCAAAGAAATCCAACCACGATGATGAATACTAAAACCCTAATAATCAGTACAATCTAACTAAACAAGACATATACCTCAATTCGACCCCAGTAACTCACTACTTAATACAGAATCACGAGTAATCAGGCTTGAAGAAATAATTCAACATAACTCTAAAACTCAGGATGCAATATATCACAAGAAGCCACGAAAATTTTAAAATCAATTGCAAATATAACAATTATATACAAACTCATCGAGTCGCATATAATCACACAATTACGCACGCAAGCGCACCCACAAATATATGTATGTATATTCAGAGAGAGAAAATACCTGAAGAGGAGAGAGAGAGACGATTTGGGTGAGATGTGAATCTCCCTCTTTTTCCTTTTTCTCTTGAGAGATCGAGTTTGCACAGCCTTTATTTTATTTATTTTTTAAGTTTCTCGAAAGGTCCTCATAAGATTTCAGAATTACGATTTTTTGGCCAAATATTTTGTTCTTTGGGTACCCCATGCACTTCTTCTATATTTGTAAAATTGCCCCAGTACTTTTTGTAATTGAAATTCTCATCCTTAGTACTTGCTTAGTTTTCACAAAATGTGCTTTAATTTTTGTTCCTTTGCCAACCCAGTGGGGTTTTTCGGTATCTTCCAAGTGGCCCGGCTATTTTGTGAAGTTAGCCATTTGGTCCTTGGATTAATGGATTCGTAGATGGATAATTTAATATAGCTGGGACAAGAATGTAGGAAGATTTTGATGTTTTTGTATTCATATGTACAGCTAGGAAATTAATGATAAGTCATCAAATTATCAGGAATTTGCAAATGTCTTTTTTTTTTTTTTAGAGGATCGGCTGGTGGGAGTTCATTACGTCTTGTCTTGCATATCTGATAGTGAAGATCGGAATCCTATTTCTTTCCTGTGCTTTGTGGCGTGGTCAATACATTTAGGGCAATTTGCGATGAAAAA
>CAVNYN010237557.1:0-27456 GCA_963692815.1 Nyctanthes arbor-tristis | reverse complement strand
CTTTGGGGCATGTCCTCCATGTGTTTAGTTCGAATGATAGGTGGCGTCCACGTATGCCTAGTCACCACCCACTTGTATGATTAGCATCGCTCGTCTCCACTAACTGGCTTAGCTCGGTTCCGATGGGTTCGGTATAAACATCTGACCGACCTGTTAAGTCGGTTCCCTCATCAACAGAAAGGAATACGAGACTCGACAGATGGACAATGGATCCAAATATATAGAAAAGAAGGAACAAGAGTCAACCCAGGGACTATGGGTCCAAAACATTTAGACTTCTTGGGCCACCATCGGTCAAAATAGAAGTCCATGCCAAGTCATGGACGGGGTTGGATTAAATGAGATCCATTAGATAGCTCTCAGCCAATTCAAGCCAAAATGGCCCAGCCCAAAACAAGCACAAACAGACACAGACGCCAGACAACGATGGAAATGAAATAGATACAGACACAGACAACAAGGAAATAAAGACTGTTCTTCAGTCGGACAGGATGATGAAGCTTGCCAGAAAATCAAGGGATGAAATCAATATCCTCCTCCAAAAGAGTCTCGTACCCATACTTCCGGATTCGGTCAATAGCAAACAGGAGTAAATACGCTGGATTCTCCTTTTTGATTTTTTCCATGAATAATCTTCTTCCTAGTTGCCTCTTTGGGGTGTAGGGAAAGAATCTTGAGAGAATGGTAAAATCCTCCAAAGTGTCCTAGAGGATACGATCATGAATATTGTTATGATGCTCTTCTTCAAAGATTTTGGAAGAAATTAGCTTGATTTTCAAATCCCAAAAGGAGGTTGTGTAACATCCCGCGAAAATTTAAAATAAAATTTTTGCTAAACTATAAGGTAAATATTATTAATGAAGGGTGTTAGTTTTACCAAATTTATAAGACATTTGCCATTTTCATAAATAATTGATTTCTAGATTTGAGAAGCATAATAGCCACGTGTCACTTTTGCAAATAAACAAATTATTGTCTCAATGCCAAGTGTCTAGGATAATTGTTAACTTTGAATTAGTGGATTTCACAAGTTATTTAAATATAATTAAAACCTAACTTCTATAAAAACAAGGCAATTGAGTTAAAGCTTTATACACATACACCACAAATGACCCCCACCTAATTAAATATGTGAATTGTCTCCACTTTTGTAGAAAATGAATAAAAAATTGAATATTTAGATAGTACTTTAATCGTGTGACAGAAGTGAGGAGTTAGAGAGGAAGGAAACTTATGGGAAAACAACTTAAAAAGTAAAACTTTGGAAAAATTTCCCACTTAGAATTATTCGAGCTATCTTTAAAAAATTAAAAGGTGAATAACCAATACTTTGACTCGCTTTCTCTTGTGCATAATGCTTTCATAAGATATACATGGATTTTTGATGCATTGTTATGGAAAGAAAGATTGATTTATTGTATTTATATCGCTAGGTAATGCTCTACTTGCTTTGAATTGAATTGTTTTGAATTGGTCTTTACACTATTACCTATTCAATGATCCCGAGATAGGAAAGATTAGTGTAGTATTTGCTTTGAATTAGAATTCCGATAAGGGTCAACCGGGGTTCATTGTGGATCCACTTAATTGTACATGGCCATGATTGAATTAATTGAATTGATATGACTAGCGTGTACTAGGTAGTTTAACTAGTGATAGGGCCCATTTGTGTATCGAAAGGTTTTGTACATTCAATAGCTTTGTAAATCTAAAGGCTTTGTTTGACGTATGATTTTCTCGAAAATGCATCTTTTAAATGAAAGGTGAATTAAGATATTTAGTTATTCACTGGATATTTTTGTACTCACCTCCATCTTCAATAATCTTGTAGGTATTGGATTAAACAGTTTTGTAGTTGAATCGTCTTAAAGGTGGAGAAGATACATGAATGTGATCGAGACTTCGGTGCGGGTGGCCGTGAAAGATTTAATTATCAGAGTGCGCAGCAAAAGCGCCATAACACTTTTGAATTGTATTTGTGAAGTCTCGCCCTTGATTTTGAATCGAGATAACGCTTCCGCTATCGATATTTGGAGATAAAATGGTGATGAAATTGGGGGCGTGATAGGTTGGCTGTCGGAAGAGGAGTTTGGCATATGGGTATGGATCAACAACTATGCCAATAGTTGCTTTCATTTGAATCTTGGGTGGATATTGGTTGCCATTCGAATTCAGCCACTGGGGATATTAGATCGGAAGAGCGTCGTGTATTTTTCTTCCACGATGACCAAAAAATTTACGAGGTCCACATCCCTGCAATCATCATCAAAGATGAAGAATGTGATGTCAGTAAGATAGATGTTCACTTTGGGTATGGATACTATTTCTTCATCGAGGTAGTTGGCAATGGTTTGGACATTGATCCATGGAGGGAGGTTCATGGGTCCACCTCATAACCCAGAGTATAAAGCCATAAAATCTGCATTTGGATGCACCAATTTCCAGGTAAGTGAACTCCATCATGACTTTTGTCCTAGTATAGAGGATTAGCCAATAAATCTGTAATATGTCTGGCCCTCCTGTTCTTTTTTAATAGTTTCCATAAGGTTCACTAAAAAATGGCTTGTCACCCTTTAGAATCTGTTTTCATTGTAACCAGTTAGGGCTAAATAATCAGCAGCATTGTTACCTTCCTTGTAGATATGCTGTAACTTGACATTTATTTTGTTGGCTTTGGACTAGATATCCCTAATAATCTGATAGCGCTGCCAGGGCCCTCTTTGATGTTGCTAATGATATTAACTTCCTCATAAGAGTCAGTTTCAATAATCAAGTCCACAATATTAAGTTGTGAACTTATGTCAATACTCAATTGAATGGCTTGGAGCTCTGCTACAATTACTGACCCTTTTTCCCAGTAGGAGAAAAATGCCATAACTGTCTCCACAATCATTTCCTAACACTCCACCCCAGCAATACATCCATCTTCTTACCTCTATATCCATATGTTGAATTTCAAAACTCCTTTGGATGGAAGATTCCACTTAACTGGTATCCGTCTAGTTTTCTTCACACAAACAGTAGCTTCAATTTTTTGTGCAAAGCTTTCATCACCTTTCCAAGCTTTATGACTAATAAAATCCCCTTGTTTAATTGGACAATCATTCTCTCCACCTTCTCAATAATATCTTCAGCCTTTATCTTGCATCTATTATTTATATCTTGCTCTATTTCTACTAGTCCAAGCATGCCACATAATCAGTATGGGAATATGATGGTTTTGATGTGAGATCGCCTTAGTATACTTACCAGAGTAATTCCAAAAGAAGAGCATAATCTGAACAAAATCAACCTTGGGCACAAACATGTTAAGTTGCTCACAAAAATTATTCCACACCCTTTGGACTAGGTGATTTCGTAAGAAAACATGTTCAACGGTTTCAATATTAGAACAACGCTAGCATTTGGATGCAATACTTAGTTGAATTCTTTTGCATAGGATCATATCAAAAGGGATCCATCTACGGCATAATCTCCACGTAAATAGGCTGAGTTTAGTAGGAAGAGTTTTCCGCCAAAAGATTTTGTATGACAATTGAGTAGAGCCAGCTTTCCTTACCAATTCCCATGCATATTTAGAAGAGAAAATTCCATTAGACTTTGGTTTCCAGACTGCCTGATCAATTCTGTCAGTGTCAAGGTGATGTGAACCCGCAATGGAACTACGCCAAAAGAACCCACACGAGATTGGAGGTCAACCCCAGAAAAGCTAATTGACCCGCTGTGATTGAATATCCCTAAAGACCCCTAATTCACGACTTGAAAACGATCGATATATTAAACCGACCACCCCTGAAGATGCCGAACCCGAAACTAATAGCAGTGTGAACGCCACAAAAGGTTAATCAGTCCTTTTGATAAGTTCGAATTTTGGTCTCACCGCAAGAACAAGAAATGAGAGAAAACTCTCTCTCACAAATTGATAAACTCAATATCTAATCATCAAAGCTATATCTCTTGTATTACAATAGAACCCTTTATAAGGGTGAAAATAAAGTCCTAATTCTTAACAGAAAAGAAAACTAATTATCTATAGAAAGAGTACCAAATATACCAAAAGTCTCTCTAAAAAAGGTAATAAAATAAATAAATGAATATCCAAAACTTTGTTAGAAATTGATTTCCGCCAGAATAATTGAAGTGTCAATTTGACCCCCAAAACGATAGAATTTGGCCAAAAGATCAGTGGGCTCAAGGGCTTTTGCCCATGAGCTTTGCTTAGTGGCTCGATTCTGTTTGGAATACACATATCATTAGTCAAAATCTGACACTATTGACTTTGAATTGACGGAATTGTCCAGTTGTTCCCTAGGATCATATCACAAGGGGTATTAAGCAAATATGTTCTGCAATGGTGGGGGTAACAAGCTTACCTTCTCTTTGTTCCAAGACCGGTCAAGAATTACTTGTTGGACTAATTCTCCTTTGACTAGAATCCATTGACCTGATGGTTTTTCCGATGCCTATGATCATACCAGAAGGACATGTCACCAGCACCCAGTTTCCATGCTATTTCTTTTTCAGTTAGTTCAGCTACACCTTTGATACGTTTCCAGATAGTGGAATCAGAAGATTTCACCATGATTTTGCTTGGATGAGTTCCTTTCCAATATGTCCTTTCCAGGGCCTCATTGCCAGCTAATATAGAAAAGTTGTTTTAATAGCCATGCTATCATAGTGAACAAAATTCTGATACTCTAGACGTATTATACTTTAAAGATCGGAAGAGCAATCAACAACGCACATGCGGATTTAAGAACCCCAGTCTCTTGTTAAAATGACCTGAAATTCTTACATATGGGGTATTTATTGGTCTGAAGTACCCTCTTTTTTTTTTGGGGCAATCAATGAAGTACCCTATTCAATATACTCCTCGAGTACCTAATTTTTTTCTATCATAATAATGAAGTGAATAAAATAAAGAGAGATTTTCATTAAGACAGTTCTACTTATATACTTACATTTGTTTTTTTAGTAGTGATGCCATCATAATATAATGAAGTGAATGGAATAGTGAGTGATTTTTGGATAAATAGTCCTATATACCTACGTCAACTGGCCGAGGCAGAGGCATAGGGGTGCACCACATGTAGATACCTTGTTTTCAGTTAGAAAAAAATTGTATACTTATCATTTTCTCTCACTCCAAAATTATTTTATTTTTCGATAAAATTGGAATTATATTCTGGTCGGAAAAGACTGAATACGGGTGTCAAATTGAAACTCTTAACAAGAACTCGAATTTGAGCTAATATATGCAAGATCTAGTTATTATATAAAAAAAAAAGGCTTAATTTTCCAGACTTGTTTTACTAAATCCCAAATAATATCTATAGTTTTCTAATTTAATTCGATAATATAATTTCTAGCGACTAATTTCAACTTATTATTATTATTATTGCTTTTCACAAACAACTCATTCTTCTCATCTTTTCAGACAAACTTTTTCTCCAGGAAATTTTCCTTGTTTCTCCATTTTTAGCTAACCACCAGTGTTGCCACATGCGTTGCACATGTACGAAATTAGCATGAAATATAGTTCAAGACACACTTTATTACCTTAAGTTATGTTCTGTCATGAAATAGAGCTCATTATACTTCATTACATTAAATGATGCTAGTTTAAAGTAATATCTAATAGCCATTTTTATTCAAAATAATGTAACTCCAGATATGGTCCTGTCGGTGTGCGGGTGGTGCGATTGCACAAGGCCTCAACATCTTCATGGCACCAAATTTATTTATTTTTTTTATATATAGGTGTAACATTAAAAGTTTTGAAAAACATTTAGATTTTCATTTGTCAAAAACTTAGACATTGTCGAGACACATTTTTTAAAAATAGTTTTGTAAAAATTATTCAGCTAAAAATTAGAATGTATTTTATTATTTTAAAAATAAACAAGGCCTATCTTTAGAATTTAAATTTACATTATCAAAACTTAAGGAAAATTATCACTATCATTCCACAAATCCAAAAAGTTAAAAAGGCCAAAAAAAAAAAACAAAAAGAAAGGCGCGAAAAAAATGATGTTTTTAAATGTAAAATAGATTTTTTCTTTTTAAATGAAGTCCTTAGTTAAATAAAAGGGCATCATTTTAAAATGTCACACAAGACACTTAAAATTTCAGGGCCTGCCCTGTGTAACCCCACACAAATGCAATGATAGAAAATGTTAACAGTGTTACCTTATAGAGTTATTTTATCTTAAAAACATAAGTTGTCCTTTTTTATTTCTGTATTGAGATAAGTAAAGTAAAGGAAAGGACAATGTACGAGTTTATGCTTGCTCCTTCCCAGAAAAAAGTATCATTTTACTGTCCCATAAACAGTAGTAGAAATGTGAATGAACAGTGAAAAATCATTTGTCTCTTTTAATATTGAATTTTCTAAGAAGTGGTTTCCTCTCCTCTTAAGGAGAGGAAACCCTCAATATGGCTGTATGCGATTGGATGTTGAGGGACCTTCAATCCTCTAACTCCCAATCACATGCAGCCACACATGTGATTTCTTTTCTTTAAGAGGAGAAGAAATCTCTCTATAGCGGGACTACTTTTAATAGAGACTTGACAATAAACCAAGCAACTTGTTGAAGCAATAAATTTTCATAGCAAAAAATAAACTGTGAAGAAGAAAAATTGGCTTTCTTTGGGTTTGTAAAGGGGATCTGTCGGGGGGGGGGGGGGGGAGAGCTGAAATCTTCTTTCAGTTAAGGGACAACAGAAAACGAAAAAGGGTACAAGAAAATAGAAGTGGCTACTAATTAAAAAAGTAGGGGTTACTGTTTTATGAACAGTGCAATGAACAGTAAAATTCTTTTCCCCTCTTCTAATATAGTAGAGATATTTACCTATTCACTTATTTTCTTTCATATATTCATTTTATTTCTTTCTAGCTTTAGAAAATCGAAAATTTTAAGAGATTGTAACTCAAATTGTATCTCAATAGTTAAATACATACCTTTCGAGTGATAGGTCTTTGGTTTAAATTACACCTACCCATATCCCTCATCTAATTTCCCTTCTCTCCCTTATATATGTAAGGGAAAAAGAGAATTTTGAAGGATTCTTTATTTATTTAAACTGGAGGGATTCTTTTCTTTTTTCTTTTTTCTTCCCCCCCCAAAGGAAAAGCTTAATTTTCATTACTATCAAGAGAAGAATCCATCATGAGTACATGCTTTAACCAAATGGGAATAGAATTTAGAAAACATAGGCTAGGAAACTCCCATGCTCAACAAGCGAGAGTGTGCGCGGCTTGGCGGCTGATGTGTGTGGCCGTAATATTGATGGCGCCCTTAAGCAATTCATTGCAATCATAGATGATCACCCCACAGTTCCGAACTATCTTCTTCTTTACTCAAGGCCTCAACAATATACTTAGAATCCATCTCAATGATGACATTAGAATAACTGTTCAACCTCAACCAATTTAGCCTAAACCGCAACCCCATCCGGGAGGGAGTCTTTATTATTATTATTATTACTACTACTACTGCTGCTAACTTGAAAATTTTCATTTTCCTTTTGTTACTTTGTGGAATTATTGTTCCTCTTTGATTTTTTTTTTCCTTTTGAAATTTAGCATATGATGATTACATTATTATTCTTTGGGCTAATAGACATATATTTATTATTATTATTATTATATTAAATAGTTTTTTCACCGTGCGTTGTACGGATAAATTTATAGTGTACATTCTTATCATAATTGACGTGTAATCGCGCTTTTTAGACATCAGGTCATATATAAAGTATAATATATCAGTTTCATTATATAAAATTAAGAATTGATATGTGAATTACAAATCACCACGGATATTTATAGTGAGATGCCTGAGTATTGAGCATAAATTTGGTCGCATAACTGAGTCAATAATTCTATATCTCCTCCAAACACGTCGTGCAAGTTCACACGTTCAACTTATATAAAGTTGTAATAATTAACAATTAAATGATCGAATCACAATCAACTATTGCAATCATGAGTCTAGCCTCTCACCCTATGCGTTGCACGGGAAGACTAATTTAAAAAAAATAATGAACAATAAAGTATTGAACAGATACATACCATCGCATCTGCTAAACAAAATTAGTAAATATACAGTCTTAATTTTGTATTTGATACATTAAATTAATGTTTTATTAATAATATATTAATAGTTACCCGCTTATATAGATTAATATTTTACTATGTTTTACTTTTAAATCATCTAACTTATTTAATATTATTAGTTAACAGTTTAATAATATACATTGGGCATATACATATCCATATTCACTCGATACCCGTTGAGATAAAAATTTTCATACCTATAAGAAAGTATCCCCTCGACATACCTTTTAACCGGATAATACGTTTCCGCACATACTCTCAATTGGGTAGTACTTCAATTTATTTTGTGCAATTGCCCATAATACGACGTTACTATTTTAGCCTAGTAAATAACAAATATAATATTTAAAAAGATAGCATGATTTTATAATGAAATCGTTAGAGGCGTAATTATTATAATAACAAATAAAATATCAATATGACAAAAATTTTCATCCAAAATTGATTTATTAATAGTTATGTCTAAAATTAATAATTATTTTTTATCTTATATATATTTGATCAAATTTCTATTATTTTAGGACTGCTTGCAAAATATGAAAATACTATAGAACAATTCTAATTTTCACAAATATTAAACAAAATGTAATTAATAGTGTTGAAAATGTAAAATTTAATATCATTTCCTTAATATACCATTTTATTTATTAAATATTCCATTTTAAATAATAATATTTTATAGATTAAAATGCAGATTAAATAACGTTATAAGAGAAAATTAATAATCAAAATACTTTTTTAAATAGGAAAGTAGACTATATTTTAGAACGGATGAAAAATGAAAATTAGACCAATTTTATAGGACGGAGGTAATATGAAAATAATTAAATTTGTATAATTAATAATTAGAGAAGTTTTGTAAGATAATATAATAAGTTTAATTCAGTGTTAGATTTTTAATTAGTATAAATTTTCGTCTCGTTTTGTATAATTATATTTGCGGAAAACAAGGAATGATTTGATGAATATTTTTAAACATACTATTTAAATACATGTTTAATGTTTTATTATAAATTACTTTTTAAATCAATTAACTTATTTAATATTATTAGTTAATAATTTTACATTGTGCATTCGACGAACACCATAATAGATGTACCCTCTAGACACTGATTCAGATAAAAATTTCATACCAATGAGAGTAGATCCACCCCACATACTCTTTTAACTATATAATACCTTGTTTTCTTATGTATTATTATCTTAACAAATAAAGAATAAAATCTTTAATAAAATGTTGTGTGATTTCAGAATAATTATTTTTACCATGATACATATATCCTCTTGATACCTATTCATATAAAAATTGCATTGTAGATAAAAGAATATCTAAATTAGAAAGATTTTGCTCTTTAATCAGGCAGCGAAGATGATGGTGTTATCTAAAAGGTATTATCATCTTATCAAACCTAACAATAACTTTAGGAAAGGATTAGGGTCCCGAAGAGCACGTTAAAAGAACATGACTTCTTTTCCTGGTATATATTTCAAAATTATACCAAAGAAAATATCAAAATTATAGCAAGAGTCTAAAAAAATTCCAATAAGATTGTGTCATTGATTTTAGAAGAGTTGGAATTTTAGCCAGAATTGGGTTCTAATCAAACAGTTAGGGAAGTATTAAATAGAATACTAGACAAATCGACTATAATATCAGACATAGTGAATATGCGGGAAAGTGTAAGCAATTGCGCAAGACAAAATCAATTTTGTACCAGACAATTATAGTATTATATATTATATATATGATATGATGGTTAATTTTTCATGTTGTTGAAATATAAACTTTGATTTAGGGAAAAATAACATCACTAAAATATAGGCTGTGCATATATATGCAAGACCAAATGTCTATACGACTGTTTATGTGTGTACCCATCCATTAAAATAATGACACATGTCAATATTGTCTCCTTCAATGTTTTTTCTTTATTGCTCCTAATTTCACCGTATCGTGCTAGTGCAATACACAGAGCACATATAGTGTTATATGGCCATACGGGGATATAGCTTGCATTGAGGCACACACATTGCGCTATACTACCATATGTGGTGTCTCAATACAGGCCAAATAATTATATGGCACTATATCATTTTTACCGGATTATTTTTACAAAATTTCCTCCCTAATTAATCACACATGGCCGCACTCAATAGTGACACATGTCAATTGGATTCAATTATTTTCTTATTTTTCTCAAATCACCAATTCAAAAATGACTGTGTTCCTTCCCAAAAAAGACCATCGTAATTGTAAAAATGACTTTATTTATTTATTTATTTATTTATTTATAATTAGGGAGGAGGGGTGTGAAAGATGTGACTTGAATACGAGTGACGGCTCCCGTAAAAGATCTTTTTATTAATGGATCACTGGATTATCTCCTTAATCACGTTTATTTAATTGTTTTGATTGTATGCTATCTTGCATATATTTTAAAATTTTGCATATTAACAGTTTGATCTCATGGGGAAAAAGGAAAGTTAGTATTCTATAATACAAAATACTCCATCTGTCCTATGAAAATAGTCTCAATATCCATTTTTGTTTGTTCCAAATTATAATTTACTTCTATTACTTATTCTTTAAATTTTCTTATGTGCCTCTGTTTAATGTGTATTGATATCAATAAATAAAAATTAATAAAATTAAATAACAATTAAATAAATGAGCATATTAAGAAAAATGTTTATGAATTCCAATTTTTCAATAATATTAATTAAATTTTCTTAATCTATGTAAAAATTGTCATGTAACTATTTTCAAGCGATGTAGAGAGTAATCATTTCTTTGGTTATAGGATTAATCATTTCTTTTAATCAATTTGGGAATCCTCACAGTGCAGTAATTTGTTAATCATTTCATTAATAAATCAATATATTTTCTTACTTTTGATTGAAAACAATATATACAATTAAAATGGAAACATTCAAGACTCAAATAGTCTGATGGCACTTAAGTAACTTCTCACACACTAAATTTAGAGTTCGATTTTCCTCCGGTACAATACTTTGTAATGTTAAAAAAAATTTTAAATGAAAAAAAAGTACATAAATTTTAAGTTTTCTTGTATATGTATCACATTAGCAAAATTTATATTCAACCAAATATTACATGTGACTCATTACCTAAAACTCAAGCCGTCTAGCATCTTCCACGTTCACCTGACCAAGTCCGGGCCAAACAAAAAGTAGATACGAACAAAAAAGGCACAAACTTTACTACAAATAAGGAAAACCTCGAAATTCAGTGTATCCAAAAACCAAGAATACGTGGGAAATGCAATATAAATAGGCAATAGATACTTAGAGAATAATCATTCAATTTTTCAATAGATTCAAGAATCCTTCGTTACATATAAAAAAACTCAAAAGTCATGGCATCCCAAAAGTTCCTTCTATTTCTGACTATAATGGCCTTTGTTTTAAGGTATGGTGTTGCACAAGATTTCTGCAATACTGCAAAAGACAAGGTGCTTTGCAAGGGTATGGTCGGTGAAGCAAAGAATTGGCATGATGCGATGAATAGTGCCATAAAGCAAACATTATTCTCTGTAAAGGATTTGCACTCTAAGGGTGACACTATAGCATTACAAATACCTAATGAGCCGAAAAAGGACTCCATCCAGAAAACATGCCAAACATATTCCCAGACCGCGACCGACATGCTTAAGGAGGCACTCAATGCTCTTAACACTGGGGACAATGGTGCGGTACAAAAGAAATTAACCGCTGCAATGAATACACAGTGTGTTGATGAATTTTCAGCTGCGGCTAAAACTCCTGTCCCTCTAGTCAATACGGCCCAGCAAGTGACTGATAGTATTTCTATTTGCTTGACGATAGCGGCACAAAACATCAAGGCATAGATATCGAGGAATAATCAATGACCTTAGGGTCGATTGCAATTTTAGAGTTTCATTTTTCCCCCAATTTGTTGATAAGCTTTTAAGCATTTGCCAACGGTTTTGGGTGGAAAATAAAGTTTGTTAGGTATAGCAATTTTTGCTACTATGTAATAATTGAACTGCATCAAGAATGAATGATGGTTTATTACTTTACATCTTGGCGTCAAAAGTCAATTCTAAAATTAACTAAAACATCTATTGACTTATAGAATAGCTTCCTGGCAAGGATAATTATATTACCCATAAAAGAAAAATGTTGCACACCATAGAACAATAGAAAAAATACATTGATATCTCACTTTTTTTTATAGGGAT
This sequence comes from Nyctanthes arbor-tristis, assembly GCA_963692815.1. Lineage (NCBI taxonomy): Eukaryota > Viridiplantae > Streptophyta > Magnoliopsida > Lamiales > Oleaceae > Nyctanthes > Nyctanthes arbor-tristis. The sequence continues at coordinate 15,117 of CAVNYN010237557.1, read as the reverse complement.
GCACCACATTATTTTTATAGGATTGTTCAAGTATCGGATGTCTATACCGTAACAATATCAAGTAGTTAGTAAAATGGTATGATATCTATACATTACCCCACCTTCCTCCAATCATGAATGCGGCTGGTATTGAAAATTTTTTAATATCGCATAATTTTCTGAAAATACTTTTGAAAAAATATATATGAAATATAAAGTTGTATTCCGATGTACGTTCAACCAAAATCTTATATTTGGTGGGACTCTAACTTGACATTTCAAATATCATAGGGCATCTTTGCTAGTTAACATATACAAGTTGTCTTGACACCAGTGCCATCATAGTGAAGTGAATGAATGATATAAAGAGAGAGTTTTCACTAAGACAGTTCTATATGCCTACGTGCATTAGCAGAGGCATAGTTGTGCACATGTATGAACTTGCATAGCCTGTTTTCGGCTAATTTTTTTGCAAGCATATTGTTCTCCCTCACTAAATTGGTTTATTCAATGACAAAATTGGAATTATTATATCTTGGTGGGAAAATATTGAATATGGATATCCAGTTGAAACTCATAAGAAAACTTTGATTCAATCTAATATATGTAAGATATGGTTATGAGTATGCTACCCACTGAAAGGTTCAGAGACTTACAATAATAATGCTATTTTAAGTCACTCCCCAAAAGGGAAAAAGAAAAAAAGCGAAAAATGCTATCTTAAGTTTAAAACTTTTACCAATATCTTGATTTTTCAAACTTCTTGTAACTAAATCCCAAATAATATCTAATCATCAAAAATCTTCTAATTTAGTTCAGTATAGTCCTTACTGATTAATTTCTAATTGTTAATTTTCACAAACAGCCCATCTTCTCAATTAAGTATAATTAATTTTTTACAGTCACCTTTTCACACAAAAAAAGGTCTTTCTGGGGCAAACAATGCATTTGATTGAAAATTATTTTCCATGGAAACTGCAAATTTCCAACCAAATTTTCTTGGGCCAGTCAAATCTAGTTCTATTTTCCATTTTAGGAAAAAAAAAAAAAAGGAGATTTTCCTTTAAATTAAGGAAAATAAATTCCTATCGGGGGACAGGAGAAAACAAATTTGCCACCGAAAATAACTGTTCCTTTTTGAAATCCCTTTTTTTTCCTGTGAAATTTAGCATAATATGATATATAGATTAGTATTCCTTTTGGATAAATGACATGCTTATTATTATTTTTTCATATTTTTTTAATTATAAACTTCGGTTTATGGTAAAGTATGAGTTGTGCATACCCATAGGCCATAGCCAAATGTTTAGCCCCACAACGACATACGCAGTGTGACCATCCGTTAAGATAATGACACACGTTAATCTTTTCACCTTAAATTTTTTTCTTCATCACTCCTACAATAATGGCACAAACTTTACTACAATTAAGGACAACCTCGAAATTTAGTGGATCAAAAAACCAAGAATATGTGGGAAATGCAATACAAATAGGCAATAGATACCTAGAGAATAATCATTCAATTTTTCAATAGATTCAAGAATCCTACATTACATATAGAAAAACTTAAAGTGATGGCGTCCCAAAAGTTCATTTTATTTCTGGCTATAATGGCCTTTGTTTTAAGGTATGGCGTTGCACAAGATTTCTGCAATACTGCAAAAGACAAGGTGCTTTGCAAGAGTATGGTCGGTGAAGCAAAGAACTGGCACGATGCGATGAATAGTGCCATAAAGCTAGCCTTATTCTCTGCAAAGGATTTGCACTCTAAGAGCGACACTATAGCATTACAAATACCTAATGAGCCAAAAAAGGACTCCATCCAAAAAACTTGCCAAGAGATTTCCCAGACTGCAACCGACATGCTTAAGGAGGCACTCAATGCTCTTAACACCGGTGACAATGGCTCGGTACAAAAGAAATTAACCGCTGCGATGAATACACAGTGTGTTGATGAATTTTCAGCTGCGGCTAAAACTCCTGTCCCTCTAGTCAATACGGCCCAACAAGTGACTGATAGTATTTCTGTTTGCTTGACGATAGCGGCACAAAACGTCAAGGCATAGATATCAAGGAACTATCAATGACCTTAGGGTTGATTGCGACTTTAGATTTTCAATTTTTTCCCCAATTTGTTGTTAAGCTTTTAGGCATTTGCCGACTGTTTTGAGTGGAAAATAAAGTTTGTGAGATATAGCAATTTTGGCAACATGTAATAATTGTATTGCATCAAGAAATAATGATAGTTTATTAGTTTACATCTCGGCGTCAATCTTAAAATTATCTAAAACATATATTGAGTAATAGATTCCTGGCAAGGATAATTATATTACCCCTAAAAGAAATATGTTGTACACCATCAGACGAAAGGTGAAATATATTGATGTCTTACTTTTTTATAGGATTATAGTATCAGACGTCTATACTATAATGGTATCAAATAATTAGTAATGTGGTATGATATCAACACATCACCATACCCACCTCAAATCATGAATGCGGCTGGAATTGAAAATTTCTGAATATGGCATCATTTTCTAAAACACTTTAAAAAAGAATATATGAAATATAAAGTCATATTGCCATCTTGATCAATGGAATTATGTCCGTACAATCAATTAATAAACAACTAAATAAACTAACCAAATAAAGTTGATCAAATCCGCACACTCTTAAATTTTTGTGGACGCTAACATGACATTTCAACTATCGTAGGGCTTCCATGCCAATTAACATAGACAAGTTGTCTTGACATGACCAGTACCAGCATAATGACGTGAATGAATGTAATAAAGAGAGAGTTTTAGACAGTTTCATATGCCTACGTGCATTAATAGAGGCATCCTGTGCAAATGTATGCACATGCATACTCTATTTTCAGGTTTTTTTTTTTTTTTTGGGCTTCTTTCTAATTAAATTAGTTTATTCATTATGTTGGCCAGAAATTATTGGATATGGATATCCAGTTGAAACTCATAAGAAAACTTTGATTTAATCTAATGTATGTAAGATCTAGGTTTAGGTATACTCTCCACTCAAAGGTTCAGAGACTTACAATAATAATGTTATTTTAAGTCACTTCCCCCAAAAAGGGAAAAATGTTATTTTAACTTTAAAATTTTCACCAATATCCTCAAACTGCTTTTAACTAAATCACAAATAATAACTAATTATCTAAAGTCTTCTAATTTAGTTCAATATAGTCCTTAGTAATTACTTCTCACAAACTGCCAATCTTCTTTAACTAATTTCTACTTATTACTTGTCACAAACAGCCAATCTTCTCAATTTAGTATAATTAAATTTTTACGGCCACCTTTTCACAAAAAACAGGCCTTTTTGGGCAAACAATGCGCTTGATTGAAATTATTTTCCTTTGGAAAATGCAAATTTTCAACCAAATTTTCCTAGGCCAATCAAATCTAATTCTATTTTTCCAACTAAGGCAAAACAGTGAAGATTTTCTTTGAAATTAAGGAAAATGAATTCCTATTGGGGGTAGGAGAAAACATTTTCCACGGAAAATAATTGTTCCTCTTTGAAATCCTTTTTTTTTCCTCTGAAATTTTGCATATTATGATATATAGATTAGTAGTCCTTTTGGATAATTGACATGCTTATTATTATTATTATTATTTTTTTCATAATTTTTAAATGTAAACTTAAATCTATGGTAAAATGACATCATTAAAGTATGCGTTGTGCATACCCATAGGCCATAGCCAAACGTTATATCTAGCTCCACCACGACATACATAGTGTGACCATCGATTAGGATAATGACACATGTTAATCTTATCTTCTTAAATGTTTTTTCTTTATTACTCCTACAATAATGGCACAAACTTTCCTACGGTTACGGACAACCTCGAAATTTTGTGTATCAAAAAACCAAGAATATGTGGGAAATGCAATATAAATAGATAATAGATACCTAGAGAATAATCATTCAATTTTCAATAGATTCAAGAATCCTACATTACACATCGAAAAACTCAAAGTCATGGCATCCCAAAAATTCATTCTATTTCTGGCTATAATGGCCTTTGTTTTAAGGTATGGCATTGCACAAGATTTCTGCAAGACTGCAAAAGACAAGGTGCTTTGCAAGAGTATGGTGGGTGAAGCAAAGAACTGGCACGATGCGATGAATAGTGCCATAAAGCAAACATTATTCTCTGCAAAGGATTTACACTCTAAGAGCGACACTATAGCATTACAAATACCTAATGAGCCGAAAAAGGACTCCATCCAGAAAACATGCCAAGAGTATTCCCAGACCGCAACCGACATGCTTAAGGAGGCACTCAATGCTCTTAACACTGGGGACAATGGTGTGGTACAAAAGAAATTAACCGCTGCGATGAATACACAGTGTGTTGATGAATTTTCAGCTGCGGCTAAAACTCCTGTCCCTCTAGTCAATACGGCCCAGCAAGTGATAGATAGTATTTCTGTTTGCTTGACTATAGCGGCACAAAACGTCAAGGCATAGATATCGAGGAAGTATTAATGACCATAGGGTCGATTGCACGATTGCAATTTTAGAATTTCAGTTTCTTTCCCCAATCGTTTTGGGTTGAAAATAAAGTTTGCGAGATATAGCAAATTTTGCTACTATGTAATAATTGTATTGCATCAAGAAAGGATGATAGTTTATTACTTTACATCTTGGCGTCAAAAGTCAATTCTACAATTATCTAAACCATCTATTGACTCAATAGCTTGGCAAGGATAATTATACTACCCATAAAAGAAATATGTTGCACACCATAGAACAAAAGATAAAATATATTGATACCTTCCTTCTTATATAGGGACGCACTACGTTATTTTTATAGGCATGTTCAAGTATTAGACGTCTATGCCGTAATAGTATCAAATAGTAAGTAATATTTTAAGATATCAACATATCACTACACCCTCTTCAAATCATAAATGCGGTTCATATTGAAAATTTATGAATATCACATCATTTTCTAAAACGCTTTGCGTCTTGCCAGTTAACATAGACAACTTTTCTTGACACCAGTGCCATCATAATTAAGTGAATGAATGGAATAAAGAAAGAGTTTTCAGTAAGATGATTCTATATACCTACGTGCATTAGTGGAAGCAGGCTAAGGCTTAGAGGTGCACATGTATGTACGTGCGTACCTGTTTTCAGCTTTTTTTTTTTTTTAACGTATGAATTGTGCATACCCATATTCCATCGCCAAATGTCAAGCTCCACCACGGCATATGTAGTTCGACTTCGACCATCTGTTAAGATAATGACACATGTTAATCTTTTCTCCTTAATTTTTTTCCTCTATCATTCCTACAATAATGGCACAAACTTTACTGCAATTAAGGACAACCTAGTAATTAAGTGAATAAAAACCAAGAACATATGGGAAATGTAATATAAATAGGCAATAGATAACTAGAAAATAATCATTCAATTTTTCAATACATTCAAGAATCCTACATTACATATAGAAAAACTCAAAATCATGGCGTCGCAAAAGTTCATTCTATTTCTGGCTATAATGGCCTTTGTTTTAAGGAATGGTGTTGCACAAGATTTCTGCAAGCCTGCAATAAACAAGGTGCTTTGCAAGAGTTTGGTCGGTGAAGCAAAGAATTGGCACGATGCGATGAATAGTGCCATACGGCAAACATTATTCTCTGTAAAGGATTTGCACTCTAAGAGCGACACTATAGCACCTGATGAGCCGAAAAAGGACTCCATCCAGAAAACATGCCAAGAGTATTCCAAGACTGCGACCGACTTGCTTAAGGAGGCACTCAACGCTCTGAACACTGGTGACAACGGTGCAATACAAAAGAAATTAACTGCTGCGATGAAGAGAGCGTGCCTCAACGAATCTAATTATGCTGCGATTAAAACTCCTGTGTCTCTAGTCAATACGGCCCAGCATGTGTTTGATAGTATTTCTGTTTGCTTGGAGATGGTGGCACAAAAAGTCAAGGCATAGATATCGCGGAAGCGTCAAAGACCTTAGGGATGATTGCAATTTTAGAGTTTCATTTTTCCCCCAGTTTGTTGTTAAGCTTTTAATCATTTGCCTACCGTTTTGGGTGGGCAGAAAAAAAGTTTGCGAGATGTCTCAATTTTTGCTACTATGTAATATAATTGTATTGCATCAAGAAATAATGATAGTTTATTAGTTTATATCTTTCACCAATATCCTGATTTTTCAAACTTCTTTTAATTAAATCCCAAATAATATCTAATTATCTATAGTCTTTTAATTTAATTTGATATAGTCCTTAGGGATTAATTTCTACTTATTACTCTTCACAAACAACTCAATCTTCTTAATTTAGTATAATTAAATTTTCACGGTCACTTTTTCACAAATAGAAAAGGTCTTTTCAAGCAAACAATGCGTTTGATTGGAAATTATTTTTCATGGAAATGCAAATTTTCACTCAAATTTTCCTAGGCCTATTATCTAGTTTTATTTTCCATGGAAAATATATTTTCCATCTTATGTCAAAAAGTGGAGATTTTCCTTGAAATTAAAGAATATGAGAAGACATTTTCTATGGAAAATAAATATTCATTCCTTTTCCATGTCTCTTCGATCAAACACCCTGCTTAGGTTTTTCCCCATCAAATTTCTAACTAGATTTTCCTTGTTCCCCATTTTTAGCTAACCATAACTCTACCTATTTACTTATTCTCTTCCATGTTCCCTTTTCTTTTCGTTTCTAGTTATTGTAATATTGTTATTTCATAGAATTATTGTTCCTTTTTGAAATCCTTTTTTTAATTGAAATTTAGCATATTATGATATATATATATATATTAGTATTCCTTTTCGATAATTGACAACTTTATTATTATATTTTCATATTTTTTAAATGTAAACTTCGACTTAAAGTAAAATGGCATCACTGGAATATAAGTTGTGCATGTCCATATCCAAATATCTAGCTTCACTAAGGCATTAGTCGTGCGACAATCCATTAAGTTAATGACACATGTTAATCATTTCTCCTTAAATGTTTTTTCTTTATCACTCCTAAATAACTAATCAAACTTATGATGGCACATGTCAATTGGGTTCAATCAGATTTCTATGTATCAACAGTTTGATCTCATGCCGAAAAAAAGAAAGTTAACATTCATATTTTATCGTTCAATAATTTCTTATTAATCAATTTGTAAATCCTTTACAGTGCAGGAACTTTTTTTCAATACATATAAGTTAATGCATTGGATATACACGACTATAGAAAGGACTTAACAATGTGTTCTAGTGCTATTATTATTGTTGTTGTTAGGTCAATTTTATTTCATTTTTTCCATGTGAGATATATATATATATATAAATTAAAAGCATCTCCAATGGGCTCTTTAAATTTAAAGAGAGAAAATTTTAGTCTTCCCCAACAAATTCTTTTCTTTCTTTTTTTTTACTCTTTATTTTACTTTTTACAAAGAAGCATTTATTAAATTCTATGATTTTAAATTACTTTATATTCTTAGTTGTTAATAACCAATAGAATCAATTGTGAATTTACTCAACCAAGATATAAGCACTGAAAGTTGTGGTGATTAAATTATAGAACATGAATTTGGCTCTCCAAATTCGGAGAGTCAAATCTCACTATTTATTTTAAAAAGCTAAATTTAGGAAATCTATTGAAACTTACTTTTTAGCATTATTCTTTATAATAAAGAGCATACAGTTGTTTAAAGAGTCTCTTGGAGATGCTCAAACATTAAAGACGAATGTTTTTGAACCTTTTATAAAAAAACTTAGAAATATATACAATAGTTTATAACAAAAAAGGCATAAATTTTTACAGTAAAAGACATATATCATTATTCCTTTTAAGAAAATTAGGTTCAACAACGTACATAGCCCCCATGCCCGGTGCTCATAGAGTTGGTCAAAATACAAAATTGAGCCAAAATAATTAGTAAATCAGTATCTTTTCTCGCTTTTAATTGAAAACTATATTTGAAAACTATATATTCAAATAAAATGGAAGCGAAAATTCGGCCGCTTACAAAAATTTTAAGTTTACTTGGGTGTGTCTATATATATATGTGTGTGTATATATATATATATATATATCTCAAAATAGCAATTAAATGTCACAAATTACGTAAAACTCAGGCCTTTTAACATCTCCAACCTTCACTTAACCAACAAACTTTACTAAAAGTAAGGACAACCTTGAAATTTAATGTATCCAAAAACCAAGAATAAATGGGCAATGCAATATAAATAGGCCATAGGTACCTAAAGAATAGCCATTCAATTTTTCAATAGATTCAAGAATCCTGCAGGCAAATTACACTTAGAAAAACGCAAAATCATGATGTCCCAAAAGTTCATTCTCTTCTTGACTACAACGGCCTTTGTTTTAGGCTATGGCGTAGCAGAAGATTTCTGCAAGACTGCACAAGACAAGGATCTTTGCAAAAGCATGGTCGGTGAAGCAAAGAATTGGCATGAAGCGATGAAAAATGCCATGAAGCTCACACTATTCTCTGCTAAGGATTTGCACTCTAAGGGCGACACGATCTCATTACAAATACCTAATGAACCCGACAAAGACACCATCCAAAAAACATGCATAGAGTTTTCCCAAACAGCGACCAATCTGCTTAAGGAGGCAGTCAACGCTCTTGACTCTGGCGACAATGGTAGTACGCTACAAACAAAATTAACAGCTGCGATGAATACAGAGTGTTACAATCGATTTTCAGCAGCTGCTAAAACTTTTGTCCCTCTAGTTGGTACAGCCAAGCAATTGACGGATAGTTTTTCTGTTTGCTTGGCAGTAGCGTCACAAAGCGCCGAGCCCTAGATATCAAGAAAGCATCAATTACCTATGGGTTGCTTGCAATTTTAGAGTTTCGTTTTTTCTTTTCCCAATTTGTTGGTAAGCTTTTAGGCATGTGCCCAATGTTTTGGGTGGAAAATAAAGTTCAAGAGATATAGCAATTTTTGCTATTATGTAATAATTGTATTGTATCAATCTTATAATCAGGAGTGAGTTTTTGGTAAGACGGTGCCTATGTGTTAGGATCATCCATTAAAATGATGATAAGTGAAAAATGAGTTTTCTTTAAAATTTATCTTATTTTGCTCTTTTATTATATTTTAAACCATCCACAATATTCACAAGCATATCCAATTTAGGTCTTTTAAAAGTTATTATCTTATTACTATCTGAAATTCTATCGACATTAATTTTTTAAAGCGTAAAACTCTGCTTCGGAAATCATAAATACAAGTCTATATTACAATTTTTAGAATATCATTTATTAGTTGCTAAACTATTTTTTCAACTAAGATGTAAATAAAATGAATTCGGGCACTTATAGTTTATAAATTTTCTTAAAGAAAATTGTATTCAATAAATCATGCATATAATAGTAACATTAAATTTGTTGGATTAATTCTCAACATATATATATATATATATATATTGTTGGATTAAGCCTAAAGTTGGGTTACTTATAAATCTTTTTTTGACAAATTAAATACGTAGACAATAATTCAATATTTGTGATATCTTTAAACTCTTGCATTTAGAATGATAATGTAACAGATATATAGGGATGGGAACTAGGCGGATTTGTGACAGATCGACTATGATCCGCTATGTTATCCACTACATGCGGATCGGGACAAGTCGGGGTGAATCAACTTTTTTTTATTTATCGATCCATTTATTATTTTTTAATTATTTCTGATTTATTTTTTATTATTTTTTATTTTTTACTATTCATATATATATATATATATTGAATGGATCAACTTGAGGTGGAACACCCTTGATCCACCTTGCTATGAGGATTTGCGGATCGTGAAATCTTTGCTCCATTATTATTATTATAGGGCAACATAGTCCCAATGATAGAAAGGGAAAGTTCAAGAAAAGATTATAAAAACAGGCGAACTATAAAATTGATCTAACACTATATGTATGGCACCGTGTGGTCCATATATATAGGCATGTGGCGTGGATCAAGACACGCCATATAATTGTAATTTCCATGTAATGCGACTTGATGAATGTCACATGAGCATATAGTACGTATGATGTCATATCATATATAGTGCTAGATCAAGACTAGGTAAACCACCTGATGAAGCAAAAGGTAAATGTAACACTGGCCAAATGTTATTTCCTTATATTTCTATGGATGAACGTTTTCTGTTACAGTATTATCAGTGGCGTTTATCTTTTAAATGAATTAATTAAAAAAACTCTATGTTGTTGAACTTATCTCTATGTCAATGGACTGCATCAGAAAAGTACCGTTAGTGTTAGAACGGGATTGTTCTATGAGAGCCAATAATGAATCAAATTTTTTTTTTAATTACAAAAATTAATTGTTGCACAATGAATCAAATTTTTTCTTTTATTAACTCAAATGTTCTTAGTGTTTTTAGTTAATGGTTTGGAGTGTCAAATGTCACACACTTGTCATCGCGCACGTCAGTTAGCTTGCAAACGTGTGGGTCATGACACAAGTCACCTGTCATGAAAAAATACTATAATCAAAATTAACAAGCAACGCTGAGGATGGGTCAAGAAAACTTGACTTTTCTCACCGTCATCACAAAAAAGTAAAGATATTTAAGCATCAGATGATTAGTAATGTAATAGTATACAAGAGAGATGAAAAAGCATAATACTAATCACCAATATAATTTAAAGAGATTGTGACAATATATTAATATTATACAACATCACTATCTAGTACTGCTGCACCATAATATATTTCTCGTACTTGAAGATTTCTTAATATAGGATTCTTTCACGTGAATTGATTGCTCTGTTTCAATATTTGGTGGGTATTGATGGAGAAAACCAAACAATAGTAGACTGTGGACGCAAAAAGAATAAAAGGACCCACCATCAATTAATTAATTATTATTAATAAAGGAAAAAATGAATGTGTCACGGAATAATGGGGATGCTGCTTTAATTTTTCTTCTTACCTTTTGGTCCATGGTGGACCAAGTAAATGAACAAATTTCAGCAGAAAGTTGTTCACAAAGTTCTTACACAATAATGTTAGGGCTATAATGAGTTGAATGGCAACGTACGGGCAACAATATTAGGACATTTGTTTAAGTATGGTATAAATTATTAAGGTAGCGATCGCTTCAGAAACCGTTTCGTCAGTTTTGGACTCCAGCACATGACATGCAACAGTTTCATCACGCAAATGCACCAAAACTTATTAAAATATGTTTTCTACACTATTTTCACAAAAACCCTTTAATAAGAAATAGAATGCTGACATGGGGTATACTCCGGAAGAACCACTGTATTCAAGGTCAGTATGACTAGATGGAAATATGTGTGTACTTAGAAAAATATTATCTCTTCACATTGTAGCACGGGTCGGTCTCCAATGATGTTTGGGGGAGCAAGTAGTTGTATTTGTATGCTCAATTAAGCAAGCGAAACATTATTTACTTCACAACTTTCTTGTATGTTTTGCAATAATATTATATATATATATATCGGTAATGTTCAAGTACTTCTCGGAAGTACTGTTACAGCATCTCCTACCCAATGTGGCTTACATTGATACACGCCACATGAATTTGAAATACACGTAATATGTATCAATGTATGTCACATGGGGTAGGATGTGCTGTAACAATACCTCTGAGAGGTGCTTGAAGATTTTCATATATATATATATATATTAGCAAAAATTGTAAACGAACAAATTTTGCATAGTACAAACTATGACAACTATGTGAAAAGATAGCAGTTTCAAACAAAGCTGGCCTTGTTAACTTTGCCCGAAAGGTGTTTGAAAAGAGAAAAGAAAATGATATTTTATTGATAAATTTGATTTATTTCGCATTTTCACTTTGTCTTTGTCATCTCCAATTTCTAGATTAGTATAAAAGCAAGGAAAATATTATTTGTGGGAGAGTCTTTAAAAAATCTTTTACAAAATAGGATGATTTTACTATTTTATCTATATATATTGTATAATTGGAGAAAAGATAATTTAAGAGCGGGATGATAAATTAACCATTTTTGTATATAAAAAAAGAAACTTGTAAAAATTTCCCAATAATGCAGCTCTGAACAAAGTCAAGGGCAGCACGGGACCACATGTAATTGTCCACAAAAGTGAGAGATTATCTTTTGATAAGTTATTACCAAACATTAATTGGATTTTTCATTAATCTTGAAATTGACCCGTGATTCGTCCAGCTAACCCGCCTACCTAAATTGAACCGGCCAATCTGAGATGTGGGACCATGTGTGCCTCGTTGGGCCCCAGTACAAAATCCAAACCAGGAATTTTTGTTGACACTGAAATAATTGACTGAGAAAATGAAGAAGATTATTGGACCATATCTGCGCCCACTAAATTGAATTTAGTTGTTAGCTTTTATCAACATATTTGATCATCACGTTCCAAAGTATCGGGTTTGAGCCACACTTACTCCTCCCCCACCTACCTCCCCCTTATATACTTTTTATTAAAAAAAAAATTATTAATATAATAGTCGCACTCTATACGCATTTTTTACTAGCAAACGAGAAATATCACCTGGCACCACGTCACAATCCAAGTAAAGTGAACTTTAGACTCTCGGACTCTAGTTTTCTTTTTTTTTTTTTAAATAAAATAAGCAAGGGCCATCACCGGATGTGGCTTCTCTCTTCTTATTGAATGGTGATATCAACTATGACAGCCAAAAAAAAAATGAAAGATTGATTCAACGTTTCACTTTGAACATTGTTGGGTTTCTTTTGCTCTTAATAAATTGACTGATCATAGTGCTAAAATGCAAATACACGTACATATCATCACGCATTATTTAAGTGGGAACAATTCATCTAATCAATTACCTATTAGTAGGTCCAATATATTGATAAAATTGGTTGATTTAAAACCCTTATCTACCAACCCAATATTGATGGATGCATTGCCTTCTTTTTGGTACACCAAATTTGGCAGCACTTCCACTTGCTGGTGATGAAATCTCACACTTACGTCCCATCGTTTTCAATTTCTACATAATTGAAGAATTTGACGTCTCTAGGAATGCAGAACAGATCATCACATCATGACTTAGTTTTGATCACCTACCCCCATGTGGGTAGATTAAAGTCTAACCCCTCCTACATGCCATGTAAGAGGGGGTGGTTAGATTAAAGTCTACCCCCTCCTACATTGCATGTCATGTGGCATGCCATGTAAGAGGCATGCTATGTAAGAGGGGGTAGACTTTAATCTACCCACATGGGGTAGGTGATTAAAACAAGTTATGGACGGAGTCCTATTCATGAAGATCTGGTTGAATTTGGAGAGATTGTGAAGTATTATTGGAGGACTTTTGATTTGGCTTAAACAACACGACTTCGTGCTTCAAAAAGTACAGGTTGAAACCACCATCGAAACAATCCATTACAACGAGAGTTGACATTGAAGAAAAGTGTTAATTTTAATTATTATATATATATAATTATTGCAACAAATAGGGCTACTAGACTTGGCAATTTAGCTCGTGAAGCTTGGGTGCGCAATTGCTGAGGTTAACACGAATAAATAAATATTAAAAAAGAAAAGAAATTTACCTGTAAATCTCAGTCTCAACCAAGAATTTTTGAGCTGAGATGAGTAGCTCAGCAAGCAGCTTAGCACAACCCATAAACCACAAATATGGCCCAGTTCGGTGATAGTCTAGCAAAGCTCGAGCTCAAGACAAAAAACACTTCTTTGGGCCTGGGCCTGGGCCTTGGGAGACAACTTAAACCTCAAAATTCTTTTTTTTTTTGTATATTTAATTTATAGTTAAGTTTTTTTCGACGGGATTTTTATTATTACATTTTGATTACTAATAATTATATATAATTAATTTTTGAAAAATGAATTACTAAAATAAAAAATAATAAGGCGGACGCTGTGGGAGATTCCAATTCCAATCCCCTATCAGGTAGCAGAGATGCGCGGGGCGGCAAAGCGATTTTGTCATATCCCTAGACCACTTTAGTCCCGATTCCACCTAATATCATATATGACATCATAAAATGTCATATAAAAATCTGGCGCGCGTCAAAACACGCCACAAGGGAAACTATTAACCATTAACCATGTGACATGTCCTGATGCATGTCACATGGCTATATTATTTTTATTAGGTGCCTTCGAACAAGGCTGTTAGCTCTACGGTTGACAGATTGCTCAGGCCTAATAACAAAGCATCCTTTAACTCTTAAGACGGTTAAGCGTAGAGAAACTGAAGAGAACAAATGATACGAGTGCAATTGTGAGGAAGAAGTTAAAGAGAACAAATGCGGACACGAGCATGGAAACGTGCGCAACTCGTTTTATCCGTACCTGCTTCTTGAGCAGCGCAAGAGAGCAACAACAAATTTAGGCTCCATTACTCGTGTTTCCAAGAGTAGTTAACATTACCTAGCACATTGCAAACGCATCTTTAATTTATCAGAAAAAACCACAATTCACAGGCAGTATGATTTAAAACAAGATATTCGTCAGAAGAAATGTAACATAAGTCTCAGACAATAGCCAGATATTTCAAGAAACACTAACAAATTGATCAGCATCATGGGTTCCATGAAAAATATAAAGCAAAACCATTGTAGAATACGATGGAGAGCTCAAAAGTATCAATTACTAAAGCAAAAAAAAACTGAAAGAGTAAGCCAAAATCAAATACTAGTAAAGTATACCAGAGGTGTCAAATTTATCCAAGTAGCTCTTAGCCGACTCACAGCTTATCCTCGTATTCAGAGAGTGGAGTCATCTGCTCCTTGAGACCCTTTCTCTTTCTGATATCAGCTACTAGTGTGGAAGCTTGTGATCCAGCTTCCAGAGGATCCGAAGACATCATATCCCAGTGGTCAAACACACATTGTGGGAACGCTTGTCCAGATGTTGCAGCTCTCAAGGTGCTCGAGAATCCAAATGATTCAACAACTGGGAGGTATGCCTTGATATTGTACAGTGGAGTACCCGGTCTCTGCAATTCCTCAAACACATGCCCACGTTTCTGGTTCAAGACACTGTAAATGCCACCAAGGGCTTGCTCAGGTGCCTGGATCTCAACCAGATATACGGGTTCCAAGAGGCGAGGCACCTGAGCAAGCCCT
>CAVNYN010237555.1:0-28922 GCA_963692815.1 Nyctanthes arbor-tristis | reverse complement strand
CCCCCCCCCCCCCCCCCCCCCCCCCCCCCCCCCCCCCCCCCCCCCCCCCCCCCCCCCCCCCCCCCCCCCCCCCCCCCCCCCCCCCCCCCACAACAAGATTTACTTTTAAAATCAATAATCTGGATATTGTGTTCGATTTGACTCAAAATTATTTTTAAAGTTGAGGGACTCGTGGAGAAAATATCTTAACTAAGTTCTTGAAGTACAAGAAATGATCCCGTATAGCTCGAAAGTTTGCACTTAGCCAAATTAAAATACTTATTAGTTCCCAATAATTTTAAGGAGTTTGATTTGACAAATCAAACTTACATAATAATATTTACTTAAAAACAACAACCTGGACATCAAGCAGTGTTTAATTTAACTAAAAAGTATTTATCAAAATTGCGGAACTTGTGAAGAAAATAATGTAACTAAATTCTTGGAGTAGTCGAAAAGAATGGGTTTAATAAGATCGTGAAGTGGGAAAAAAAAAAGAAAATAAGGAAACTTTAATTATGGTCATGAGAAAAATCATGTGTATAAATATAAACAGATATCTTCAAGTAATGTTTGTGCTAAGAATTGAAGTAGAAGACGTGTAATTGGAGGAAGAGACATCGAGCAGTGTTTAATTTAACTCAAAAAAGTATTTATCAAAATTGAGGGACTTGTGAAGAAAATACTGTAACTAAATTCTTGGAGTAGACGAAAAGAATGTGTTTAATAAGATCCTATAGTGGGAAAAAAAGGAGAAATGAAAATAAGGAAACTTTAATTATGGTCACGAGAAAAATCACGTGTATAAACATAAACAGACATCTTCAAGTAATGTTTGTGCTAAGAATTGAAGTAGAAGACGTTTAATTGGAGAAAGGGAGGTCACTAGAGATGGCAAAATATACTCGAAACCTGGGGCAGAATTCCCCTCCCCATCAAGAAATGGGGGTAGGAAGCGGGCCCCAAATGGTTGGTGGGGTAGGGATTGGTTATGGTTACCTCGCCTCCAAAGCCCGTTTGATTAAAAATAATATACTATTATTATTTAATTTTAAAGAAAAACCCACAAACTATTAATATTCCCCGACTCAAACATGTGCTATTCAACAATTTGTTTACTAGTTTAATTGTTTACTTCTTTTTAAATTGAGTGTTTCTCATACATGGAAATTAAACAAAAAATAATAATAATTTGAAAAAAGGCAAGTTACGGGAATTTTTCCCGTTCCCGCGTGGCCCCTGCTACCATTCCTAGAGGTCATGGCACAAAAGAGAGCAACCATTGATTTTAATGCAGAGAGAAAGCAAAAGCTAAAGAGAAAATTATGCACATGCTCTAAGTTTATGTAAGAAGAGATTGGTACGATTAAAATAATGATATTGTATAGAATTTCTTTATCAATAAAGAATTTGTTCTTATGAGTGTCGCCGGCTTACCAAGTCATGTTAAATTATTGTCTTTATTTATTTATTGGGGGGGGTGGTTTTACGTTTTGGCCGCCAATTTTTTTAGGCATATGATTTGTACAGGTATCTCTTTAAATATCTCGAATGGATTATTGTAAATATCTGATCCATTAATGACACAAAATTTGCCTTGTATCCCTTTGGTCATATATGCTTACAAATGGCTCAAAATAATTCAATGAATCCATCTTTTAAGCAAAGAAAAATAAAATGGAGATTATTAAAAAAAACAAAGTAGATTTGTCTTTTTGTATCTTTGCATTTTCGTTCATGGCTTCACATTAATCACACCCATACTTGGTAGAGTAACCTCCATTACTTAATTAATTAAATTGATGTTGTTACTTCCACTTTTTCTCCCATTTATACTTGAAATACACATTGACAAAAACACAAACAAACACAAACAAGTAATTGCGGTCAAATCCTTCAATATTTTTCGAATTTGTAGCTTCATTGGTGAGAAGCTATGGCTACGTTTTTCTAAAGTAATACTCACGAATTTTTTGAGAGTTCAGGTTCCTGAAAATCTAGGTTTTTTAAGCAATGCCCACATCTAAAATTTTTCTAAGAAAACAGTTATTTAACCCCGTTTGAGTCACTATTTCCACGCGTACCCTCCCCAAATTGTCCTTTAAAAAAAAAAATATGGAGATATCAACCACAGAGAAATTTCATACAAACCTGTCACTGGTTCGGTACAATTTTTTTCTGATAATTTTTATTTTTTGCACCCAAAACGGAAACAGAAGGGGGGTGCCGGAGCAGCAAGTGAAGACTACAGGTTAGCCGATTGTGCAGATGGCACCACATAATCCAAAACCAACTCCTCACTGATAAATTCTCTCACCTTTGCCAGCTCCGACTCCCAATTCGCAGCTTCCAACTCTCCTATTCCCTTGAAAACCGCAAGGCAACCAATTGAAAATCCCTTATTCCTCCCCGGCGAGAAATTCTCCCCAACACTCAACTGCTCAATCGAAGGAAACCCATTTCTAATCCCTCCCAAAACCCCCAAAATCCGTTTCGTCTCAGCCTCCCCCAAACCCTCATTCAGCTTCAGAAGAATTATCTTAATCGCGCACCCGGGCTGGAAATTAATCAAACCCGTGAGGTCAGAGACCCAATCGACAGCCATCTTGTCGTCAGTCACAGGTGCCACGTTATTCACGACGACACTGACGTGGTTTGGGTGATCGGAATAGGATTGCAGGTCGGGCTTGGAACCGTACCTGGAGTGAAGCATGTGGGTGAAATTGAGAGATGAAGATGATTGACAGCGGGCGAGTGGACCGGCGGTGAGGTGGAGTACTGGGTCAAGGGAGACTAGGCCGTTGAGGTTGCTGATCATAGCTTTGACTGCAGAGGCTCTTCCGATCTCGTCGGGCTTGGTTTTGAAGAGGACGATGTGCTCGATGATTGTAGTCCGGTTCATATTCACAGAAAATTGGACAGTTGACAGAGGGAGAAGATGGATAGGAAGCCTGTGTTTTGGAGCATTTTTTGTTATGACTTTCAATAACATCGTTAGAATTAAGTTTTTAAAAAAAAAAAAAAAAATCCCTTTGGCTTTACAAAAATAGATCCCTAAAAGTTGCATCCAATGATTTTAATTTTTCGTCTTAAAACATCACAACTGCATTATTATGCCCCCTGAATCATCAAAGTCCATATTGGGAAGTTGTTCACTGTGAAAATACCTTGCTTTTAGCCAATCAAGAACTCACACGCGTATTCAAGAGTCCTATGTTACAAATTAAGTCCTATAAATCCACACGAGTTTTTAATTTTGCCAACAAAGTGGAGTAAGGTACCCCTAAAATATCAGAAGTTTATCAATTTGTAATGCAACATTTGAGCTCATGCATATATGTTCTCAATCGAATTAAGCAATATAATCCACGAGCCAACGTGAGTGTGCAAAGCAAGTGTCAAATATACAGCACATACAGGCCACATACATAGCTAACATATAAGTATCCCCAAGGAAAATTAGTTAAAAGAAAAATATAAATGAAATGACAACCTTTTAAACTTTCATCCATTTTCTCTTATTTCAACAAAAAGATACTATAAGCCATATTGCTATAGCAACCCCGTAGTAATAAGTTACAACCTCTATTGACGGAGATGAAGGTAGATGGAGTCATCCTATGATGCTGTTCCAACTACGAGGAAATGGTCACCAACATGCATTGTGAGGATGGGGTCGGGGTAGAACAATTAATGCGTTGCATATAAAAATTGCATTTGAAAACTTAGAAAAGAAATGAATGTAGCAGTCTTACTTTAGTTAATATAATCTTCACAAGGACTCCAGAAGTGTCCAACTTTGTCCGATCTCTCGTCACTTACATCAACCTCCAGATGCTCCTCTGATGAAATATTGACCACTGCTAGGACTCTCAGAATAGATGGACTTCGCATAGCATCCTGGAGGAACAATATTCAAAAAGCAAACATGGATTACCAAAAATTGTTGACTCCCCGGAATCGTAAAGCCATGTAAACATTTTTCTACGTTTCTTCTCGATATCAATTCCTTACAAGAGTGAGTGAAAAACAACAAGAATAATAAAGCAAGACAGGAATAATAAAGCAAGACAGGCACAAATAAAGGATGGTGCATCATGCCTTCAATTATCGAAAATTACAAAGAGAAGTTTAATTATGACAACATTACTTGTTTTCTTAAATTCTTCAACAAGTTCAGTTGCAACGGAACATTCATAAGGCTCGGAGCTACTGCAAACTCTTCACACACCTATAAAATGAAATGATATCTTGTCAGGAAAATTTATGGAGTCATCCCTGTAATAAGTCTGTAAACACACACGCACGTGCGCGCACACACCCAAAAAAAAAAATCCATTCTAAATGCAAGCTTGCTTATCCAGAGGTCGTACAACATATGATGGCAGCTTTCTCGTGTGAACTTCATCATTCTATGACAAAGAAATTTGTCACCTACATATCCTGTGAAAGGTACACTAACGGAATGATTATTCAAATTCATAAACCCTTCCCAATCAGAACCTCAAAAGTCAGACCAAGAAGACCTTTTAACGGCAATTCTTTAGCCTTTCATGCTTACTTCAGAGAATCAGGCCATATAAAAGCATAGTCTGGTATTCAATGACAAAAATGTAACCACACCATTAAAGCCAAAAATGGAACGCAACTTGTACCAGTTGTTTTACGGGCACAAGAAACAAGAATGTAGTTAGAATGCCAGATGATACAAACATAAATAAACAGTTCACTTACATTACTTTTGTGACTGCTCATTTGATATTGATTTTGTAAATCAACGCCTGACGTTTTTGCGGTTACCAGATATAATTGAATACTATTAATATAGATCACCACTGATCATAAGTACACAGATTGCCTTCTACCTTTCTATTGACTAGATTTTCTGTCTATACGGACATCCCTCGTATACTTCTTTGAAAATATATAAAAAAGTAAAGCTAATATCATAAGTCTGCTTAAATAGTAAACCAAAAGAGAGAGAGAGAGAGAGAGAGAGAGAAGAAAACAACAACAATTTACTGTATCTTAGAGAATTGATCTCGGCAGCACAAGTATGATCAGAAATTCTTAGGTTGGGAGTCTGATAAAAGCAAATCAACTTAGTAATTATTTTCAGAATACAAGGTATAAGCATATTATTATATGTAGATCAATCTTGGTCTTGGAAGACTAATCATAGAAATTCATAATTAATTGCTATTGTAACAGTAAATGCACCTATGCAATACGAAATCAATAAGTGAAGTGATCATTGTAAGGAACCGGGAAACAGTCACCTGTGGGACCAGTTTCATCTCAAAGCAGTCATGGATGTGATCATCAAACCTATGGTATATGCACAAATCTACGTCAGGAAACCCACAGAAAAACAACAGCAACTGGAATTAATTCAAGGGTGCAGTTTCTTTGAGGATGAACATTACAATTGCATCCCTCTTTTCATTCTGATATTGCTCATCAGATCCACCTCACAATGCTCCTCTATCCATGTCTGCCAAGAAAATTTTTGGGTCCAAGATTGGTAATTGATCATCTCAGCAAGCATAATAAATTTCATCTACTCAAATTCACCACCTACCTCGCCGGAAAAGCTATGACCACATCCGATCAGGATCAGAGGAAGATGATAACTCTGATGATGAAGCATGAAATCTAGAAAGCCGTTGTGAACAATCTGTGTTGACGTCTCGCCAGCCTGATTTAGTTTGTTGGGCTTTGCCTTGGTCTTGGTCCTTTTTCAGTGTGTGTTGTCTTTGTGGGTCTGTTGTGCTGCCCCACCTTGTTGTGTTTGCAATTGAGTCTTGTTGCCGTGTTGGTTGTTGCCTGCTGGTCCATTTCTCAGTTAGGTCTGCATTTTGTGGACCGTTTTTCTAGGGCCGATTGATGTTTCCATTTTATTTTATTTTATGTTTGTGGGCCTTTTGGGCCTATGTCTCTGTTTGTCTCTCGTCCAAGGGGAAGTCTGTGTCTGCCCTTTGTCCAAGGGCGAGTCTTGTAATGTTTCTTCTCTTGATTAATAAATTACCATTATAATTTAAAAAATAAAATTAAAAGAAAAAAAGAAGATTGAAGTAAATAAAAAGTAGCTTCAGCAATGGAAAAAAATCCATCATTCATGTCCAAAATATGTCAGCATATAAATTGGTTCGCTGAATTATTGCTTACTTTATATATATAATAATTCAATTTTTCAAGTTTTCCTGAGAGGCCATCCAAGGTTTTGAATTTTCCCATCACAATATTTTATCATACATCCAGTTACCCTTCTTTCATGACTCTAAATTTTGATTTCAAAGCACACAAACAATAAGCAAGCTATAGAAATGTTTTTGCCTCTAGTCTTCCAAACATTTCCCCGTTGAAACTCCTTGTAAAGAAAGCATATTTCATGATGTGCCAACCAATTAAAGTGCACATAGTCAAAAAGATAACCATATTCGATATCCAGAATTGACATAGCCAATAATTTTTCCCAACATCTTTAAGTTCCTTAATCCAATATTATTAGAATCATGACATATTTCCTAAGGTTAATAAGAGCATCCACATTGGAGTTGTTATATCGCCTTTTTGATGCCATGTGTTCTTTACAACTCAAAACATAGCAAGAATGGATATGTTAGTAGTAGCTAAAGAATCTTTTTAAGTTAACTTTATTGCTAAATCTAATAACTATTTTAACTGCTGAGGTGGTGGCATTCTGTCTGTTTTTTTTTTTTGGTGGTGGGAAATCACCTAAACATCCATTTTATTGCTTATGTGGCTAGCTAAATTCAACATTTCCATTGTGGATGCTTTAATCTTTTAAATTTGGACATGAAATTCCCAAGGCCTTTAACTTGCACCATGGTTAACATCAACAAATTGAACTATTGAAATGAAGTCCTGTACAGCAAATAATAACATTGAGATGTACGTACAACTATTAAGTACATAACTGTAGAGAAGAAGCTTCAGGCAATAGAAAGAGAGGAGTTTGGGTTGGTTTTGGTGGGGGGGGGAGCAAAAGCATACCTTTCTAGTCTAACAGCAGACACAATCTCGTTTTTCTTCCCCACCCCCCCCCCTGCAGTATCTCCAACAGTGATCCATACAAGAATATGAACCATGCTTGAAATAATGAAAACGATGACGATCCATGATCACAATTTCACAATCACAAGCTTTAGAAAAATAAATTTTGCTGTTGCAGGACAATCATTACAAATTCTGAAGTTTTTAATTATTCTTATTGGAGCTGGCAAAAGAGTTCCAATAAGTCTAAAGGCAATTGTGAGCTTCTCACTATGTCTGAAAAGGTTAGTTTCTTTACCTTCTTCAGCAATTGATATCCAGTAAAACGCCATCTGTACTCGTTGTATAACCTAGCATCTTCATTCTAGTAAGGCCTTCCAACATATCCTCTATTTCTTTGATCCGTGGATGTGATCTATCTCCAGCCAAGAATTCATTATCTACGTCACTGGCCTCAATCATACTGCATCCTGGAACTTTGACAATGTAATGTTGCATCATAATCTCCCTGATCTTCTCAACATTAACCCAATTACCTATAGAAGCATATATATTGGACAATAGTACATGGAATCCATCATGATCAGGCTGAAGCTCAATCAGCTTCCTCCCTATTCTCTCTCCCATATCCTTGTCACCATGTTTCTTACAAGCCCCAAGCAACGCACCCCAAGTGGCAACATCCCGTGCCATAGGCATGTCATCAATTAGTTTCTCTGCCACTTCCAGTAATCCTGCTCGTCCAAGAAGATCAACCATACAGCTGTAGCATTTAATGTTGGGTTTGATATTGTATACTTTAACCATTGAATCGAAATATTGGCACCCCATCCCTACTAGACCCATATGTCGACACGCACCAAGAACTGCCACAAATGTTATTTCATTAGGCACCATACGTTTCTTCATCTCTTCGAAAATCTCAAGTGACCTCTGTACCTGTCCATTCATAGCCAATCCATGAATCACAGCATTCCATGAGGAAATACCTTTTTCCTCCATGCCATAGAAAACCTGCATTGCAAATAGATCGGAAGATCCACATTTCATGTACATGCCAATAAGCGTAGTACCGAGAATCATATTAACCTTGAGTCCGTTCCTCCGTATGTAAGCATCAATCCATTTACCCTTATCAAGTGCAGCTAAGTGAGCACAAGCAGAAATAACACTGACCAAAATGGTCTCATCAGGTTTAATACCCTCCCGCTGCATATCATGAAACAGTGCTAAAGCCTCACTATACCGTTCGAGTTGATTATAACCAGATATCATTGCACTCCATGACACAAGATCCCTCGCAGGCATTGTATCAAATAATTTTCTAGCCATCGCAATGGAACCACATTTAAGGTATCCAGAGATCATAGAGTTCCAAGATATCAAGTCCAAGCAAAAACCTGTGTCAAACAACTTTCGGGCGGCAAATAGATCACCACTAATAGAGTACATGTAAATCAAAGCATTTACAAGATTTACATAGGATCCCAAACCAATTCTCACAGTCAGACCATCGACAGATTCTCCCATTCTAACATTTAGTAAGTTTTTACAAGCTGAAAGCACACTAACAGCCACTACCTCATCTATTTTGACAGCACTGCTAAGCATATTGACAAAAAAAACACAAAGCTTCTTTATACATGCCATTCTGCTCACAACAGGAAATCATTGCAGTCCAAGAAACCAAATCTCTTTCTTCCATTCCATTAAACAACCGACAAGCCTCACTCACCCTACCTTTTTTTACCCAACAGTACAATCATAGAATTTGATGAGATCACATTCTTTTTCGGCATCTGATTGTACATTAACTTAGCTTCCTCAACGCTCCCTGTTAAAACATATCCTGCCAACATTGAGTTCCACGAAACCAAGTCCAGAACAGGACTTTCCTCAAACATCCTTCTAGCGTCACTTACTTTACCACACACAGAATACATATAAATCAAATTGTTAACTGTGTAGACATCACAATCAAAACCCAATTTCACCACATGATTATGCAATTGTCTACCCTCAAATTCTGCATATTTAATGACACAACCCTGAATCAAGATTGGATAAGTGTAATTATCGATGCATAAAAAGTTCTTCTTTAACATTGATTTGTACAAATTTATTGAATCTTGAGCCCGGTTTTTTTCGGAGAGAAGCGCTCAACATGGTGCTCCAAATGAATCCATTTACACCGTCGATCTGAGAGAATATTTTATGTGAATAATTAATATGGATGAAGATTGATTCAGTCGAAAACTTGAGGATTCTGCTTGCAGCATAAACGTCATTTATAAAACCAGATGAGACCATCTGACCTAAAATCTGATTGAATTGCTTGAAATTTCTACAGCAAAGCAAAACATTATCTAAAATTGAGAAATTAATAGTTATTCCTGAAATCAATTTTCTGCTTGGAGTTGATTTTACATCTGAAGGTATGCTTTTCTCAGCTAACAAACACAAGTGACGGTTACTTGGTCCAGAGAAGAAAGAACCTATATTGGTTAGCTTTACTAAATGATGACTCCAAAGGCAACTGTCCTTCAATATTCTAATTTCTTTGAATCCTCTGCCTAGCTTGCTAACCTATTTTTGCCCAAAGAAGAAGAAGTAAGCAGAGATTACAAGGTATTTCATATACATATTCAAGCATGCTAAGAAATAAAATTCTAATCTAGGATCATCAATTATATGATAATGTGCCTGGTCTGCCAAGCCTCAACTATTCCTCATGGATAACAGTCACATTCTCTACTTTTACCATTATTTCTGAAATTATTTCTATCTCTCCCTTCTCCACTTTCCCACACTTTTCTCCCTTTCTCAAGCAAAATAACCTTCCTCTTTCTATTACTCTGCCACATAATCCCACAATCCATGGAATGAATTAGAGATGCTCTTAAAGCATCTCTAATGCATCAATGTCTAGGACTCTAGTGCATATAAATTGCGCGATTCCGCAATAAATAATAAGAGCATCTCCAATGCATCTCTCTTCGGTGAGAGAAAGAATCAATAAAAATTGATGGGTCCACATGTTTACTATTTTTATTTTAATTTCTACTTTATTTCAATCACTTTTCACTCCTTTATTCCCTTTTTTCATCATTTTTGCATCACTTTTTCATCATCATTTATAGCACACTTTCTACATTCCCACGTACATATCCATAATTTCCACTACAATTTTATCATTATTTTTGAATCCTTTTCACTTTTCTCGCTCCCTACACTTCTGTCTATTACTCTTCAATTAAAATAATCATCTTCCCTCTATCTCTCTCCTCCACATCATCTACATATCAGAAGTTGCATTGACGATGCTCTAAGCTTTCTAATCAACATAGCACAATGTCTAATATATAGACAATGACATATAAAAAGGGTCTCCAATGGGCAATGTTCACCGCCTAATATGTGGCATTTATTTTATTTAAATAAATCAAAACAAACATGCTATCCAGCAATTCCAGAATCCATAATGATGAATACCCGTTTGAAGCAAGTGAAAACTCTCATCTCCACGCACTTCTCTCTATGTTCCATGTCCACCATATGATAGATCTCCAAAAATAACTTCTTGGCACCCGCTACATCCAAATTTTCTTCACAATCATCCTTTTTTCAGGTTCCTTCTCGCATCAGGTCCCTTTCTTATTTTCTATTTCAAAGTACTGCCCACTTTGTCTATGTGAATCCAGATCTAGAAATTCCAAAGTTCTCTTCCTCCCCCCCCCCTTTTTTGGTGTGGGGGGGGGGGTTATGGAAAAGATATGTGACTAAATTTTATTGTGATTTTTAATTATAAAAACTAATGTGAAATCAGGTGAAATTGGTGGTGTCAACGACTGAGGTTCGGATGAAAAGAAAAGTTGTGATGACGGTGAAAGTGCTGCTGGAAAAGGTGAGTTTCTTTGAGCCAAAGAATGATGCTTCGGTCAGCAGGTGCCGGTGATTTGCACTTGGCGGTGAAGTAGAAAAATAATCAGAAAGAAGGGTGGAGGAGAAATGATCAGAAAAGAGAGAGGGTGGTGGTAAATAAAGGCTGTGACGAAAGTTTTGGGGATATACAGACAAGATGGAGGTTACGGTGGGAAAAGCTGAAAGACGGAGGTGAAAGGTACAGTGACCAATTTTTAAAAAGAAAATGCGTTTTCTTATGTGGCAGAGCTTTTTGGTGGACTGCACAGTAGCAGTGGAGATGCTCTTAAACGATGGGTCTAGAGCTATGCAAAAATGGCAGGGCCTTTGACATTTAACAGTAAAGTAACAAGAACTGCAATAAACAAAGATTTTGTATTCTGATTGGTAGTTCTCCCCCCTCAATTAATTGATAAATTGAAGAGGAATTAAACTTCAGTATAAGATATGAAAATAGGAAATCCTGAGATTTTGTTGAACCCAATGCTGGTGAACAATGATAGAGAGAATAATTATGACTGAAATTGCTACCATCTAGGATTTAGGGGAAGAAAACAAATTCAAACACAATAAAGTTATCAACAAGAATATAGGGGAATCAAGTTTTTCAAAATTTAAAAAATGATTAACCCGTTATAATCATATTAATTAAGAAAAATCAGTTATAGTTATGGAATTCCAACGTGGAAATTGATAAACTAATATAAAAATAAAAATAAATAATAATAAAAAATTAAAGAAAAAAAAAAGAGAGAAAAACATGTGTTGTAAGCGCAACTCAATATGATAGAATAACAAATATTTTATGTGTGAGGTGTATTATCGAAATATAAATAAAAAATGGTGTAGAAGTGAATTCAAAGATAGAAAGGCCGAGGAATACTGTGCTAAGAGAGAGAAATTGGGCAACATACTTCTTCAAGAACAAGAGTATTGGAGACAAGGGTCCAAAGTACATTGGCTTCAAGGAGGAGATGCGAACATAAAATATTTTCATGCTAAGGCTACATAGAGGAAGAGAAGGAATCACATCCAACAAATTAAAGATAAGGATGGATCCATTTTCGAAGATGAAGAGGGTATCAAGAAAGTAGCTAAGGACTATTTTGAGTAGTTATTTGATGAAACAGCTAACCGACCATAGGATATCCTGAATTGTGTGAATAGATGGGTGTCAGAGAAAGATAATGAACTCCTTCTAGAGATCATTCACTAGGGAGGAATTCAAGAGAGCATTAATCAAATGCATCAAGACAAATCTCCGGGTCCAAATGGCATCAATGCGGCTTTTTATCAAAAAGCTTGGCCTATTATTGGTGATCAATTGTTCCAACAATGCTCACAGTGGATGGATAACAAGATTTTTCCTACTTCTCTTAATGACACGAATATTGTTTTGATTCCAAAGTGTGACAATCCAGAAACTATGAAGGACTTTCAGCAAAAATTTCTCTTTGCAACGTGTTATACAAAATTATGGCAAAACTGTTAGATAACAGATCCAAGAACTTATTGCCAGGTATTATATCTAATTTTCAATATGCTTTTATTCATGGTCGAGCCATTACAGACAACATGTTTAGCTTTCGAAATTATTTATCACATGAAAAGGAAAAAGAAGGGAAAACGTGGGATTGTGGCACTGAACGTTGATATTAGCAAGGCTTATGACCGTGTTAGCTGGAGATCGACTTGAATAAAATTATGCTTCGGATGGGCTTTTCTCAAGATTGGACGGATTTTATCATGCATTGCATTGCTTCGGTTTAGTATTTGGTCTTGGTTAATGGTTATGAGGTAGGACCTATCTCTCCAAGGCGACGATTGAGGCAAGGGAATCCCCTTTTTGCCATATTTATTTATCTTGTGCACTAAAGGACTATCTGGTTTGATCCAAGAAGCCGAGATGAAAGGGAGAATTCACGGTTTTAGTGTTGCTCTAACCGCACCTAACTGTTACCCATCTATTATTTGCCAACGATAGCTTTTTTTCTTTAGAGCTACAGAAGAAGAATATGCTGAGATGAAGAATATTTTGAGCAAGTACAAAGAAGCATCAGGTCAAGCTATCAACTATGACAACTCCAGCATAACTATGAGCTCTAATGTTCAACTGGCTTCTAGGGAGAGAATCTCAGTTGTGCTTGGTATAGGTTTGAAAACTAGCAAATATTCGGGATTGCCTTCTTTGGTGGGAAGAAAAAAAAAAGGGAAGTATTTAATTTTATTCGGGCTAAAATCTGGAAGAAGACACAGGTTTGGAGTAGTAAATTGTTGTCAAAAGCTGGACGGACGGTTTTGATAAAAATTTGTGGCCCAAGTGATTCAATCCTATTGTAGGTCCACCTTTCTATTACTTACTACTTTGTGTAATGAGCTCCAAGGTCTTATGAACTCATATCGGTGGGGTAAATGTTCTGATGGCAAAAGGAGTCTCAATTGGCTTCGTTGAGATGAATTATGCGAATGCCTCATTGGGATATGGGATTTCGTAATTTAATGGCTTTCAATCTTGCCATACTTGCTAAACAAGGTAGCAAACTGATTAATGACCCGGATGCTATTGCTAGCAAACTCCTTAACGCTCGTTATTTCCCTAAGGGTGATTTCTTGTCTTCTAGGGTTGGGTTACATATAGGAGTATATTGGCCTTCCATGATGTGTTGAAAAGAGGCTGCCGTTGGAGAGTTGGGGATGGAAACACCATCAGAGTATGGGTGGATCCTTGGATATCGAGCAATCCATAGTTTCGGATAGAGGCTATGCCGGTTATTGATGATAGCGACATGTTGGTTCACAATCTTTTTAAGTCATCAAAGAGAGTGGGATATAGATACTATCAGGGCATTGTTCACTAGTCGGGATGTAAAAGAAATTAGTAGAATTCCCATATGTAATTATCCTAGACGAGATAGGTTGGTATGGCATTAGACAGGAAATGAAGAATATCTTGTGAAGTCCGGTTATCGGTTAGCAATGGACGCGAGATCCGACGGTGGTTCTCTTCGTGTTCCTAGGCTGTGGAGCAAGATTTGGAAGCTTAATCTCCCTTCCAAGGTAAAACTCTTTATTTGGCAAGCATCTTGATATTGTCTTCCTACTCGGGAGAGGCTTGTTCATAAAGGACTCAACATGCATGAGGTATGTGCTTTTTGTGATCTTGAAGTAGAAACTCTATTGCATTGTTTGGTGGCGTGCTTCTATGCAAAATGATGTTGGTCACTTGTAGAAGTCCAGTTTTCTACCGGAGATTTTAATAGTTTCGGAGAGTTATATTTTCATCTCATTCTCACCAAGAAACTGGAGGAAATGGAGGTTATATCTATTATTGCGGGGCCATTGTGGAAATTTCATAACGATAAGGTTTGGAATGGACAAAACAAAATGCCCCCCAGATTGGTGGTTAACAATGGACTAAACTACCTTTATGAATGGAAGGCTGCTCATCAAGGAAACGGGACTACTAGTAAGGAACAAGGCAGTGTGTATTACTGGAGTAAACCTCCTATGGGTTAGATATAGTGCAATATTGATGCTGTCCTTTTTTAGGATGTTGGCTATGTTGGTATTGGTATGATTATTTGAAATGATAATGGGAATTTCTTGTAGTGTCGTACACAACATTTTGATGCTCGTTTTGAGGTAAAAGTAGCGGAATGTATGGGATTGAGGGAAGGGTTGGCTTGGTTACTATCTTTGGGGCTCTCTAATGTTATCATTGAATTGGACTCTAAAGTGGTGGTTGAGGTGACTGAAAGGCATGAGGATTTGTCAGAACTTGGTCTTATTTTCCGCGACTGTAAGGCGTTGCTTAAAGGAGCTAACAACTTTGAAGTGCAACATGTAAATAGAAGAGGAAGTGGTGCAGCTCACACTTTAGCCCATAGAGCTCGAGAAGTTTATTCTTCATGTGTTTTAAACAATCCTTCCCCCTATGTGTGTCCCCTGCTTGAGTTGGATCATTCTAGTAATGAAAATTAAACTTTTATCTCCCTTAAAAAAAATAAAATAAAATAAAATAGATTACCATGTGAGGAATTCAATCAGGCTTACACATTTGGGCTTCCAGTAATTAGATCCAATTATGCACAATTGAATAGTCCAATTTAATCTATCTATTATTACCTCTGTCCTAAAAAGATGATCATACTCCCTCTTTCACATATATTTAGAAAAGATCATTTAATAGTTTTGAAAAAGCAAATTTTAACATAATTTACCTATTATACCATTTTCTTTATTAATTATTTCACATTAATTATTCTATTTTTTTAATAATTATGCACATTAAATAAGGGCATATAAGAGAAATAATATTCCAACTACTTTTTCAAAAGAAAACTGAACCATATTTTGGGACGGAAAAAAAAAGAAATATAGACCATCTTTTTGGGACGGAGGCCTATTATTGTTATAACCTAAGTCAAGAGTAGCGGTACCTATAACACCGCAATTTTCCCATCCTTTTTCTGCGGTGTCTATAGCTACTGCACTCTTACAGTAAATTATAGCTTACCCCCGGTTTTCCTTATATGTTATTTATTATTTTCCTATTTTAAATGCCTGCAAATTAGGTATTCAGTTTTCCTTATACGTTATATATATATTTTTAGACGCCAATTTTTTGTCGTTTCCTATTTTAAAATGCCTACAAATTGGGGATTCCTTTTGTGCACTTCAAATCTCCTATCTTATCCACTCCAGATCGTTCCCGTTCTTTCAAATGACATCTTGCAAGCGTGGTAATAATAATTTTTGCCTCCATTGTGTCACAAATTTCTTGAATCTCATTGTCCCACAATTTCAATTTCTCATTTACTTATATTTGTTTATTTTTTTAAGTATGTTTGATTTTTAGATATATTTCATTACAATACCCATAAATAAATAAATCATTGGTGCTCATCTGATCTTTGTATTGACAACAATGAATATATTTTCGATTGTCTCTTTTTGGTATTTTTGAAATTATCTTTTAACTTAAAGATAAATATTTATTTTTAAATATAACTCAATATTCATCATTCAAAAGATAACTCATAAAGTTTAGTTAGATGGATTTTAAATTTCATATATGTTTTAATTTTTTTCTCTTGAGTTTTCTTATATATACAATGGAAAATGATCCTTAGCATTTTTTATGTAGAAGTTTCAATGATAATGGTGCGGCCAATGGCGTGTGTAGCTGCAGGTCAGCATGGGTCGGCCCTTTTTTTAAAATTTATATAAAAATTTTTAAAATTTATATTTAGTCCTATTAAATTTGTAATTTTTTGTGCTATAGCCCGTGTAAATTAAATTTTTGGATCTGCTATTGGGTGCAATGTTTTAAAATAATGAACAAAGATTGTACAAATACTTATTGGGGAACAAATGGGATATCAATATTCAATGACAAATATGATGTGTTCTCAATCAGTGCCCAATCTATCAGAGTCAGAGAGTAAATAAAACTACTACAAGTTGCAGCTTATTTATAATTTCTAATTACATATTTTAAACAAGGGCTCCATGCATGAATTCGTATTCCAGTCCCATCTTGAGTCGTAATTAACGCTACTACTAATGGCCATATGCATTCCCATTCAGTTACATTGATTAAGTCGGAAGAACAACAAATTCTAGGAGCATACACCTTTACTGCACTGTGTTAAAAGTATAACATGATCGAGTTTCATTTAGGAGGCTATAGCACACATTATTGAACTTCCAAATTCTACTTTTGTATATTATAGTTGCTGAGTTTGCAGTGTGAATCTATTAAATGATGATGATGATTGATATTTTCCACTAATGCATTTGTACAAAAGAATTATCGGATGAATGTTGTTTGCCTTTTTAATATTTTTGAACTCCACCAGTATAAAAGTTTGTTTATGTTGTTAAATCAATTGATTGTATATTTATGTTTTTATATTTTCAAAGGATCTACAAATTTTTTCATTCACTATTTAACTTTCTTTTGGATATATTTTTTAACATTGTTCTTCTCGTGCATCACATGGGTGTTAAACTAGTTATCTAATAATTTGTACACATTGCTATGACAGATAGCTTATAGAGTATGTCGTACTCATAATTAATCTATATAGAAGTGATTCTTACTTCCAAAGTATATATGCATATGTGTGTATATTCCACTTAACCTCAATCTTTCTTTACAAATTACAATGCCATCTATATTGTTAGATATTTTTCATAATTTATTTTGCATGTTTTGCTTGATGTTACAAAAAAATTTTGCTGCCTCAATAGTTGTTTGCCGCTACAAAAGGGATCAATCTGATGCCTTCACTTCTATATGTATTGGGCGAATTCTCATTTGCAAACACATTACAAAATTTGTTCTTCTTCCTTTTCTTCATTCTTTGGCATCATTAGTTTTATTGTTATTAAGTTATCTTAGTAATCTAATCAAACCGTCACAGTTTGAATCCAACTCCTCCATTAGATCCTAGGAGAAATTTTCATCAAACCCCCTTTCCGACATCATTGATAGGAGAGAAATATCTCTTAAAAGATTGTAACTTTAGTACCTTAGAAATCATTCCATCTTTTTGATATATTACCCCAAAAATATCCTATATATGGTGATGTAGAAAGCAAAAATGGGGACCAATATTGATTTGTATGCCTTACTAATTAATAATAGATAGATATTGTAGCAGGACTTAAAGAATTCCTATAATAATTATGATTTTACAATTTATGATTTTCGAAGTAAATTTAAGGGTGTGTACAAATATTATACACTTTGTATGTATAAATATCACTTCTCTTTCTTATGTTAATTAAAGAAAAAAATTGTTCTATTAAAGAAAATATTAAATATTATAATTTTAACTCGATCTACCAACTTACTGTAATTATTATCAGCAATCAGAAGGAATCGCTTCATAGAAAATTTTAAGTTTAGTTGGAAGTTTGATAGACCATACTTGTTCCACCACTTTTGGTTGCCAGGTGTATCGCTTGTTGGTGTTTCTCCATTGGAATTCTGAATATATCTATAACCACTTCTCACGGTGTATCTCCCATAATTATCATAATGTCAAATTAGTTTATCACAAGAGCCACCATTGATAACCGGAATGGAGAGGATTGCCTCTTTGTCCACTTTCCAAAAGCTTTGATCAATTTTTACAACATCCCAACAACATATTATGTCATCAGATCATTGGAGGAATGGATTAATACTTTCTCCATTGCCCACATACTTTCTCCATTGCCCACGCGCCACCGACTTCCCTTTTGGATCACATCTCTTCCCCATAATATGCTTCTCCAAGCAAAAGAATCTCCATTTTGCAAACAGCCTCCAAGTAGCTGCAGTGAGGGAAATATTTATTCTTTAATTGATAAACGAACCACAAGAGATTCTGGGTCATTCAAAATCCGCTATGATTGCTTAGCAAGCATTGCCTTATTAAAGGCTTCCATATCTTTTAGTCCAAGCTCTCCATCCCTTTTTAAGCAGTCATTACCTTATTAAAGGCTTCCGTATCTTTTAGTCCAAGCTCTCCATCCCTTTTTGGTTTGCAAAGAGTGTTCCAATTAATCCAATGCATTTTCTTGGGGTTTTCATAGCCCCCATCAATGGATTGTATTTCGATGAAGTAAAAATGAAGATGAATTGTTATGATTTATACTTTGAAAGTTGAATTTTTACAAGTTAAGTTGAAGGAAAAGGGGAAGAATTATGTTTCCATGCACACACCTTCTTTTCATGTTTTGTCTCTTAACTTTGAATTTCATTTTCTTTTATGGAAAATTCAAGGTCATACTAAAATTAAAGAACAGTAACAAAATGTAAAATTTTGTATTTATCATTGACATAAGACGTGTAATACGCGTTCTTATTAATAGTAATAAGAAAATCATAATGAGCTAGAAAGCAGTAGAGACTTAATGAATTTTTGAAAAGTGTGACTGTAATTGAATACATTTATTAAACTGGTGGCGAATGACGTGCATCACATGCTAAAAATGACTAATTTGTTTAAATATGTTTCAATTACTATTCACTCAACAATCTAATTAATCTACTGAGCATTTAGAGAAATTCAATTAACTTGCCCAATTGAAGTTGGTGATGGTTAGGATAGGGCAAACAATTGGCCGGTTTTGTTCCGGGCCCGAAACCGGAACCGAACCGAACCAAACCAGCCAATTCAGTTTCCAATCTGGCGAACCGAATCGCCTTTTTTGGCTGACTCTTGGCAAAACTAGCTGGTTCGAGCGAACGGGTTGGTGAAAAAAAAAAGGTCGGTTTATCGGTCTGCCTAGTTTGGCGGGTTTTTTTGCCCAATCATGGTTGTCTCACTAGTGTTATGAAACTTCATATTTTTAAATCTTTCCATATAATCCTTTCCAATTTGTTTTTCTGTAAATTTCTCTATTTACTCTATTATCATATTTATCTCTAATCTAGTTATTATGACTTTTAATTCTTTTTCTGTTATTATTAACTCTTTTAGGTTTTCCTTTTTTCCCCATTTATAATTTGTGTGTTTGATACAAAAAAGAAAATATTTTCAACTTGTACGAAAAACATTGTACCTAGAGGAAGGTGTGAATTGATTTTCTAGAAAAATCAATTTCATTTGTCAATCAAAGTCCCGAAGATGGAAAAGCTTCTATGAAATGGAAGATATTTCCAATCAAATAACCTAGTTTATTTCAAAATTCTAACACTTTTAGTTTGATTTGTTTGTAGGGCTACTTTCAGCAATTTAAGCTTGATGTGCCTTTGATGTGCATTCCCTGTAGTGCCTCTAGCTTTTATATATATACTAGTTTGCATCATTATAACCTGTTTCTTTATAACTTTGATTACGTAAAAAGTTTTTATTTATATCCGATCTTTTCTTTTTTTTCGTAATTTTATCTTTGGTAGTTTATTATTCTCCATTCTCTCTTAGGCTCTGATACTAGTTTGAAAGGATCGAATTAAAAACTAAAGCGGAATTAACTTGAATTATTAAATTTTCAAAGAGAAGGGCAAAAATGTAATTTTCTAATTGGTTTTCCTTTATTTTAATGGGAAATTATATTACCACAACAATAATTAGTTTGCTTACCACATTTTTAAGTATTTTTTCAATTTACTAATACAACCCTAAGTAATATTACATGATTAATCAAACTTTTATTCCTCTTTCTTTTTGTTCCATGACACTGTTTTATATATTTTTTTGATATTTTGAGATTCAAATGCGAACCATAATTTATATTTTGTTATGCAGCATATGTGAATTATTCTTTAAATATCAACAAAATACAATTAAATTTTCAATTTTTTTAAAATATACCCGAATCACAAAACCTATTGACCTTCATAATTCATCCCCCCCTCCCCCAACCCAAATCAAAACTCTTTTCCAGTGGCACCCCCACCTCACCCTCACATGAGCACCTAAATCCATGATATGAGGGCTCATTATAAATTGTCCTCAAGTATCCGATTAATTATTTAAAATCTTGAATCTCCTACAATTGTATGAATTTTCGTACGGTAGTGCCTAACATTCTATATGAGCATGGTGGTTGAGATGGCTGCAAACTGTAGTTATTGGTGGTTTTGTGGTATACATATTTTTGTTCCCATATATATATATATATATTCTTTGTTTCCTTTTTAAGTAGAGTAGGGTTATATTTGTAAAATAAAAGTTGTGTAACTACCAAAGACAATTTTTAATTGGGGTGTATCTAAAATTTTGTGGAAGCCCATAAAAAATAAAATAAAATGAATAAAAAAATTAAAAAAAACTTGGTGGTAATGTAATAACCCTATTTTAATTCCTAGCACTAGTTATACAAAGTTTTTAGATGAATCTCTTTTTTAAAATAAAGGTTGTTGCTGATTTTAATTCCTAGCACTAGTTATACAAAGTTTGCAGATGAATCTCTTTTAAATAAAGATTGTTGCTGACCTTTTGTTTTAACTCAATTTCCCAAGGCTAAGTAGAGCCAGATCTGGATGATAGTGCACATAACACATACGTTTTTGGCGAATTAAACGATATATTTGTTGTTCTAGTAGTTACTTGCAAATCATATTACAATATTAGTAGTATGTGATTTAGTATATTTATATGATCTACTTGATATCCAAAACTCTATCAAGCATGAAAACTTCCAATACAGCTGAAGTAACAAGGAGAAATAGTATGTATAAGGTTACCAATTAAACAAAAAATCGGTCATTGAACTAGGTACTCTAGATGTATTTGGTACTTCCGGTATACAATAAATTTACCTAAGCAGGACTACGGAGTAGAAATATACAAATCAAAAGTTGAGGAAAAATATATAAGCATCAAGCAAATAACAATTGAATTATTTTATTGATTATATAAACTCAAAACACCTACCGATGTATGTGCTTGAAATCAACAAAGCATGCAATCAACAACTAAATAATTCTTTATTACAAGCAACGGAACTAGTCAAATAAACTAGCTACCAATGAAAAG
Source organism: Nyctanthes arbor-tristis (assembly GCA_963692815.1). Taxonomy (NCBI): domain Eukaryota; kingdom Viridiplantae; phylum Streptophyta; class Magnoliopsida; order Lamiales; family Oleaceae; genus Nyctanthes; species Nyctanthes arbor-tristis. Next base: position 7,527 of record CAVNYN010237555.1, on the reverse strand, counting down.
TATATAATTGGGCACCAGAGGAGGCTCGATATCATTGTTGAGAGATTAAGACTTTATTATGGACTAGTTTTGCTATTGTTTTCTAGTTGGTAGCTTTGTTATAATTACCTTCTGCTGCACCATATGGATGCCACAAGAATGGAGGAAGCCATGATGCCAGAAATAGGGCGGAGTACATGGGTGCCCATGTACTCACGGTGAGAGTCTAAGGCCGCCAGATGGAAGAGGTAGGTATAAAAAAGGCCACTGAAACTTCGAAGAGCCTTATGAAGGTAGAGGACCGCCAGCTGATGCATGGTGGGTGAAGGCATGGCCATCCCCAGTGAAACTACCAGTTTGTTTGTTTACTTGATAACTCATTGTGGGCTTGAATATTGGTGTTTAAGAAGGTTAACGAATCACCAGTGGTGACTGCATTTTTTTCCGTAGTTAAAACTAGAGCTTGACCAAACAAAAATGCAAAGCAAAGAAAGAGAGATTCAGGTGTGAGGGAGAGTTTCTTTGTCATGGTTCCCAACAGATTGCAGTTAACTTCAAGTTGATGAAATGTTTATGTGTGATAGGAGCATTCATAGGATTTAATGAGTTGGTTTTACATAAGATATGAAGATATTTGAATGAGATTTACTAATATATGTTTTTTTCTCATCCGTTGACCAAGTAAACCTATTATGATTTGGAGATTGAGTTTGACAAGGGGATTCTGAAAACGGTATCTGCATGTATAATAAGATAACAAAAATACTCATACAACCTATTAATTTGACTTCAAACTAGACCGTAGATAAATTTAACTATTGATATGTATTTCAAAATTTTAAAAATTGATCTCGATAAAAATAAAATGCATTTCAAGATTTAACTATTGCTATTTATAAGGCTTTATTTTTTAAATATTTAAGTTGTTCTTGTGGGATATCAGTAATTTATCCTTTAATCAAGTAATATTGATTTGATATGTCTTATTATATAAATAATTAGAATTGGTTAGGATTTCATATTCGAACCACATCTACCCCTCTGCTTATTCTCCCCATATCCCCTCGTATCAAATAAATAAATAAAAATTAATTAGAATTGATTGAAACTATGGAAGAAAAGGTACAGGTGAGGGCTGATTTCTATTTAGCTAGATCGGGCTTCGTGACAGAACCCGATTGCCAATAGAAAACAGTAACGTGATATGCAATGTCGCTGTTTCTATTGAGAGTCAGGTTCCATGATCTGGTTCAACATTTACAAAAAGTAACAATTTCATCTCCAACCTCTTTTTTTAGAAGTTGTAGGTCTCCAACCTCATAAAAATATAAACAGAAGGTCCCTATGGGTAATTTATATCCATTTTCACATTTATATGCTTATAGAATAAACATTTCACCCTCGTCATATATGAAATAAAAGAAAATTAGTACAAAAGTCGGGAACAAAATTGTTACTTTTAGCAAAGGTTGGGGACCTTTTGTGAAATTTACCCATAATATAAAGTACTAAAGAATCATCATTATATTATGTTCACAACCTCACAGAGTTCTTCTATTGAGTCAGAGCAGGTTCCTTGATAGAGCCCGACTACCAATACAAAATAGCCACATTACATACCATGGAACTCAACTAGAAGTTGGACTCCATTACAAGCCCGATCTGACTTAATAGAAGTTAGTGAACCTTACAACCCGTACCTTTCTTTCCATAGTTTCAATCAATTCTAATTATTTTAATTTTTTATTTGATACATAGGGAAATGGTAAGAATAAGCGGAGAGGTAAGTGTGATTCGAATCCGAGACCTAAACTAATTCTAAATATTTATATAATACATATTAAATCAATATTACTAATTAAAGGATAAATTTACTGATATCCCAAAAAACCAACCTAATTATTTTCTTTTTTTTTAAGTCTATAATCAACAATAGTTTAATCGTGAAATAGATTTTATTTTCATCAAGATCACTTTCAAAAATTTTGAAATACATATCAATAGTTAAATCATTTCTTATCGATGATCACTTGGGGAAAAAAAGAAGGCCTATAATCAACAAAAAAATTATCTATGGTCTAGTTTGAAGTCAAATAGTTTGTATGAGTATCTTTGTTAACTTATGGATGTAGATACCCTTTTCAGATTGAATCCCCTTATCAAAGTCAATCCCTAACTCATAATAGGTTTACTTGGTCAACGGATGGGATAACAGTATATTAGGAAATCTCATTCAAATATCTCAATCTTACCTAAAATAAACTCATTACCTCCTATGAATGCTCCTATCACACATAAACATTTCATCAACTTGAAGTTAACTGCAATCTGTTGGGAACCATGACAAAGAAACTCTCCCTCACAGCTCAATCTCTCTTTCTTTGCTTTGCATTTTTATTAGGTCAAGCTCTAGTTTTAGCTACTGAAAAAAATGCAGTCACCACTGGTGATTCGCTAACCTTCTTAAACACCAATATTCAAGCTCACAAGGAGTTATCAAGCAAGCAAACTGATTGGTGGTTTCGCTGGGGTTGCCCATGCGTTCATCCACCATCAGCTGGCGGTCCTCTACCGTCAGGAGGCAATCCCAAGTTTCAGTGGCCTTTTGTGCACTCACCTCTTCCATCAGGCGGCTTTAGACTCCCACCATGGCACCCATGGACTCCGCCCTATTTCTGGCATCCACGACTTCCACCATTTTTTTGGCATCCTCATGGTGCAACAGAAGGTAATTATAACGAAGCTGTCAACATAGAAAGCAGCAGCAAAACTAGTCCATGATAAAGTCTCAATCTGAGCCTCCTCTAGTGCCCAATTCTATACTTTTCATTGGTAGATAGTTTATTCAAATAGTTCCTTTGCTTATAATAAAGAGTTATTTAGTTGTTGAAGTGCATGTTTTCTTGATTTCAAGCACATACGTCGGTAGGTGTCAGTAGCTGTTTTGAGTTATATATGTATATAATCAATTAAATAATTCAGTCATTATTTACTTGATGTTTATATATTTTTCCTCAACTTTTTATTTGTATTTTTCTACTCAACAGTGCTGCTTAAGTAAATTTATCGTACACCAGAAGTCCCAAATACATCAAGAGCACCAAGTTCAATGTACAATTTTTTGTTTAATTGGGGCCCTTATACATTTTTTCCCTTGTTACTTCAGTAGTATTGGAAGTCTCTCGTGCTGCTTGATAGATATCAAGTAGACCATATAAATGTACTAATTCATTAACTAGTAATTTTATAATAAGATTTCAATATCAGCGGTAGTTCATAATTACAAGATTTGCAAGCAATTTGCAAGAACTACTAAAACAACAAATATATCGTTTAAGTTGCCAAAAATGTATGTATTATGTGCACTGTCGTACAGAGTTGGCTCTGCTTAATCAACCTTGAAAAATTGAGCTAAAACAAGAGGTCAGCAAAAACCTTTATTTAAAAAGAGATTCATCTAAAAATTGGTAACTAGTGCTAGGAATTAAAATAGGGTAATTAATTATATTACGGTCACAATTTTTTTTTTTTTTGTTCACCACATTTTAGATACAACCCAATTAAAAATCATTTTTGATAATTACACTACTTTTATTTTACAAATATAACCCTGTTCTAGTTAAAAAAGAAACAAAGAAAAAAAAAATATATATATATAGGAACAAAAATATGTGCACAACAAAACCACCAATAACTACAGTTTTGCCACATATCAATATCACCACGGTCTTCATCACAGCCATCTCATCCACCATGCTCATATAGAATGTTAGGCACTACCGCACATAAATTCATACAATTGTAGAAGGTTCAAGATTTTAAATAATTAATAGCATACTTGATGACAATTTATAATGAGACCTCATATCATGGATTCATGTGCTCATATTAAAATTTGTTCATTAAGAAGCAGGGGTGACTGCTGAGAGTGAGTGGGGGTGCCGCTGGAAGAGAGTATTGGTTGGGTGGGGGGTGAATTATGAAGGTCAATAGGTTTTACTGATTAGGGATTATATTTAAAAATTTTCGAATATTTAATTGTATTTTGTTGATGTTTAATGACTAATTTATACCGCATATTGCATAACAGAATACAAATATGGTTCAAATTTGAATCCCAAAATATCAGAAAAATGTATAAAACAGTTTGATGGAACAAAAAGAAATAGGCAATAAGAATACCATTAATCATGTAATATTACTTAGGGTTGTGTTGATAAATAGGGGGAAAAAAGAAAGCCTTAAACATGTGGTGAGTACAGTAATTATTGTGGTGGCAATATAATCGTAATAAAATTGCTCATTAAAATAAATAAAAATTAATTAGAAAATTACAGTTTTGCCCTTCTCTTTGAAAATTTAATAATTCTTAATTCTGCTTTAGTTTTTAATTCGATCCTTTCAAACTAGTATGCCTAAGCGAGAATATATGGAGAATAATAAACTAACAACAATAAAATTACAAAAAAAAAAAATAGATATAAATAAAAATCTATTACCTAATCAACGTTATAGAGAAACATGTTATAATGATGCAAAACTAATGTGTGTGTAAAAGCTAAAGGCACTAGAGGGAATGCACATCAAAGGCGGTTCAAGCTTAAATTGCTAAAAGTGCCCCTCCACACAAGACAAACTAGAAGTGTTGGAATTTTGAAATAAATTGGGGTGTTTGATTGGAGGTATCTTCCATGTAAAATGTTAAATTCATAAAAGATTTTCCATTTTCAGGCGTTTGATTGACAAATAAAAATGATTTTCTTAGAAAATCAATTCATATGTTCCTCTTAGGTGATATGTTTTCCATATAAATTGAAAAATATTTTCTTTTTTGTATCAAACACACAATCATAAATGAAAACTTACAAAAATATATGATGAAATGGAAAAAGGAAAACCTAAAAGAATAATAACAGAAAAAGAATTAAAAGTCATAATAACTAGATTAAAGATAAATTTGGTAATAGATTAAATAGAGAAACTTACAGAAAACCCAATTGAAAAGGATTATGCGGAAAAATTTAAAAATCTAAAGTTTTATGACACAAATGGGACAACCATCACTAGGACTAGGCAAAAAAATGGCCAAACCGAGCCGGACAGGTAAACCGACCGGCCTGGTCTATTTTCTTTTTGGTTATCGGTTCACTCAAAGCGGCCGGTTTTGTCAAGAACCGACTAAAAAAGGCGGCTCGGTTCACCAGATTGGAAATTGAATTTGGCCTGTTTGGTTCCAGTTTCGGGCCGGAAATGAACCGGCCGACCGTTTGGCCAATCCTAACCATCACTGATTTGAATTGGACAAGTTAATTGAATTTCTCTAAATGCTTAGTATAGAGTAATTAGATTGTTGAGTGAATAGTCATTGAGACATATTTAAACAAGCTAGTCATTTTCAACATGCGATGCATGTTATTCGCAACCAGATTAATAAATGCATTTAATTACAATCACACTTTTCAGAAATTCATTAAGTCTCTAACTCTTTGTCCAGCTCATTATGATTTTCCTATTACTAGTAATAAGAACATGCATTGCATGTCTTATGTCAAAAGTAAGTACAAAATTTTACATTTTGTTACTGGTCTCTAATTTTAGTACGACTTTGAATTTTCTATAAAAGAAAGTGAAATTCAAAGTCAAGTGCCAAAACATGAAAAGAAGGTGTGTGCATCGAAACATAATTCTTCCCCTTTTCCTTCAACTTAACCTGGAAAAATTCATCTTTCAAAGAACGAATCATAACAATTCATTTTCATTTTTACTTCATCGAAATACAATCCATTGATGGGGCCACGAAAGCCACAAGAATATACATTGGATTAACTGGAACACTTTTTGCAAACCAAAAAGGGATAGAGGGCTTGGACTGAGAGATATGGAAGCATTTAATAAAGGAATGCTTGGTAATTAAGCAATCGTGGCGGATTTTGAATGATCCAGAATCCCTTGCGGTTCGTTTATTAATTAAGGAGTAAATATTTCCTGCACTGCAGCTACTTGGAGGCTGTTTGCAAAATGGAGATTCTTTTGTTTGGAGAATCATATTATGGGGAAGAGATGTGATCCCAAAGGGAACTCGGTGACATGTGGGCAATGGAGAAAGTATTAATCCAATCATTTAATGATCTGATGACACAGTCCGGTTGCTGGGACGTTGCAAAAATTGATCAAATCTTTTGGAAAGTGGACAAAGAGGCAATCCTCTCCATTCCTGTTATCAATGGTGGCTCTTGTGATAAACTAATTGGGCATTATGATAATTATTATGGGAGATACGCCATGAGAAGTGGTTATAGATACATTCAGAATTCCAATGGAGAAACGCCTACAAGCCGTACGTCTGGCAACCAAAAGTGGTGGAACGAGGTATGGAATATCAAATTTCCAACTAAGGTTGAAATTTTCCGGTGGCATCTTTTCTGTGAAGTGATTCCTTCTCATGCTAATCTTTTGCCCCGAGGGGGGGGTGGCGTTAAAGATAATGAAATTTGCCAACTTCGTGGGTTGAAGGAAACGGCAATGCATGCTATTTTTCAATGAAAGGAGGCCCGTTATTTTTGGGAGGCAAATGTATGGAACTTCATTCAGATGTGTAGAAACTGGCCAAATTCGAAGGATATTATTGTTGGGAATTTAATCAATTTCTCTTAACCCGTGTGATTAAAATAGGCAATCAATATATTAAACAATAATATATGTGCGGAAATTTAAATAACACTAAGAATTATTTAACGTCATAAAACCCTCCAATGAGAAGGGAAAATCGACGGGGCAAACCGACAACTCCACTATTACCAAATAATAATGGGAATACAATGTTTATCCTTTCAAGATTATTGTCCTAAATCAAGAGGTAATCACACACTACACAATCACGCAACATCGTCAAGAACAATATTCTTGGCACCACAAATAACTCATCTAACAATAGATAGAACTCAATAATCAACAACATGAGATGAGGAAAAATATCACCTAACCCGTTCCAAGAATTAACTTGGAGAAACCACCGCTTGAAGAAGACGAATACCAAATCGAATCTCGAAATAACATTCCAAGCGATTAATCACTGCGCGGCTGAATTTTTCCTTCCAATTGTCTCGTTTCCCGTGCGTGAATAGGTGTACAATTTTGTTTCTGCCTTTTCTGTGTACTTTGTTTCCCTTCTGCCGCCTCACGTGTACGTCCTTCAGCATATATATATATATATATATATAATGCCTTAAACATAATTCAATTTCGTCTAGGATTTAGTGTCCCTCAAGGCTTTCAATTTTATTTAGCCAAATTACTTAATTGATCCTCCAACTTTTGTCTTGTGTTTAAGTTGGTAACTACTTTTGTCAACATATCAGCAATGTTCTTGTCAATGTGAATCTTTTCCAACTGTAGAAGCTTCTCATTAACTGCTTCACGAATCCAATGATACCTGACATCAATGTGTTTAGTGCGAGAATGATACATAGAGTTCTTACTCAACTCAAGAGCACTCTGACTGTCACAATAAATGATGTACTCACTTTGCTTCAACTTGAGCTCCTCAAG